>JADGJL010000857.1:0-12807 GCA_027600665.1 Irineochytrium annulatum
GAGTGGCGGGGAGGGTGAGAATGAGGCGTTGGCCAGGGAGGTTGGGAGATTGAATTGGGGAAGGCTGGAGTGGAGAAGGTTTGAGCTTGTGCATGTTGCTTGATTGTGGTTCGTAACGTCGGGTAACGGGAGGTGCAATTCTCTTGTTGATCCGCTTTGGATGTGTGAATGTGTCGCTTGTGTGACGCGCGTGTTATTTTCCTGCCCGTTATTTCACCTTCTGTTGCTTTTACCTTGTGCTGTCAGCTCGTGCCATCTTGTGATTATTTTGCGTCCCTCTTTTATATTGTGTATTTCTTCGCGAATTATAATACCTCCCTAGGGAGCCTCTTGTCTTTTACGCCTCCTTCACTTACGTGGCGTCCTGCTTTATGGTCATTATGTTGCCTGGCGCGTCCACTTCTCTTTCATCCCTCAAATTTGCGTATTCGCATTTTCTTCCAGTCGTGTTGTATTGCCGCCGTCCTGCCTCTTGCCCTACTTTTTTTCGAATGTACTTGCATGTCGAGACCACATCTCTGTTCATTTTAAATAAGATACGCTCATTTATGTCCGCAACCTTCGCGCATCGTGTAAACTTCAAAGTGCTTACTTGCTTACCCAGCGATGCCGTGATCGCGGACACTTCTTGAGATAGCATTGACGATCTTCAAGCCTTTCACACACTGGTCGACAATAGTACGCAATAAAGAAGTCTCGTACAATCGTTTATTCAGGTTGATTTGAGCAAGTCGCACGAAAGACCAATTGGAGAGAAAAAAGTGGCTACTGGATTTCATGATAATAGCAACTGGGAGGGAAACTGAGACGAGACAAACACTGAACAATGGGGGAGCATTTCTTACATCGCGTTTAAGATGAAGTAAAGTGGGGAGAGAAAAAAATGGACAACCAAGTGTTGCCTCAATGTGCCGCTCACACCCGAAACACGCGACGGCGTACCGCTGACGATGATTTCGTGCTGGCCGAGGTTTCCGTGCAGAGACCCATCCGCTGATGAACCTACGGATGCTTTGACTTGGTTGTGGTGGAAGAGACGTCTTGATAGTCGCCGTGCACGGCTTAGTCGTAGGGGTCGAGACGCGAGTAGAGGTGGTTTCGGTGCGCTGCTTTGTCGTTGTGGTTGAGATACGGGTCGAGGTGGTCGTCGTGTGTTTGGACGCCGTCATGTGAGGGGCAGTCGTAGACATAGCTGTCGAGGGCGTCGCTTTAGTGCTGGTGGACGTGTGCGCCGAGGTCGTTGACTTGTGGGTCGAAGTCGCCGGCATAACTGTGGTGGACTTGTGAGCGGAGGTAGTTGCCTTGGTGCTCATCTGCGTTGAGGTCCGCCGGCTTACGAGTCGAAGTCGTCGCCTTAGTGCTGGTGGACTAATGAGTCGAGGCCGTCGCCTTTGTACCTATACATAAAGTGGTTGAGAACGACCCAACGGCCGTGAGCTTATGGGCGGGTGGAGGTGCTCACAGAGTGGGACGGAAGTCGAGTGGTGGACCGAGGTCGAAGTTGAATGGTGGACGGGCTTTGTGGGTCGAGGTCGAGTGCGGGACGAGTAAGTGACTTGAGTGGAAGTGTGGACATAACTTCTAACCATGAACCCCGTCCGTCCGATTTCGTCCGAAGTCAGGAAAGCAAACAAGTGGCTTGAACTCGGTTTCAGATACAACCCAGCGATGATCCCCACAGCCGTCGCCGCGGTCCTCCTCGCTCTCTTCCCCATCATCACCGTCGCCGACAAACAGATCAACGTCGCCGGCGGTTCAAACGTCATCGCCTCTTCCACTGCCGACTTTGATCTTTGCGCGGCCGGCTGTGAGCCCTTTCACGTCGTGGATGTGGACATGGACCCGGATGGCGAGACGCACTGGTATACCTCCTCTTTTTGTTCATATTTGCGTCTGGAATGCTCATGATGTCCTTCTCTTGGGGGTGTGTTTTCGTTAAGGGTGAGCAAGCCGAAGAACGGGAGCTGCGCCGATAACGAATACATTACCGTGAACTGGATGAAATCCCAGAACGGCCCCGTCCCTATCAGCGCCATCTCGATCCGCTACGGCGTCAACCCTCGTGAGTTGGAGCCAGCTTCTTGTGGCGTGGTGATAGGGCTCAAAAAACAAATCTCGCTTTAGCCGCAAAAACCCGGGTCTACGTCTACGGGACGAGCGAGTATGCGACGGAGATCACGTCTGACGCCGACCTTGAGCCTCCCGTGGCGGACGCGGACGGCTTTATCACGTACGAGCTCTCGGAGCCCGTTCAAGCGGGGAAGGTCAAATTTGTGTTCTCGGACCTGCATCGATCGACGAAGGACGTTTACGGGGACGAGGGGTGGCTGAAGAAGAACAACGGCAGCTTCGTTGTCAGAGGGTTGTGCTTTGTCGATGTGGACGAGATTAAGGCGTTCGCCAGTAAGTCGCCTTTCTCTCGTTATATTACTGTCTTGGCGTCTTGGTGTTCTAGAGTTCGTAAACGAAATCGAGCAGAGTTGGAGTGTTAACTATGCTGGTGACAGAGATCGGCGTTATTACCCGCATTTCGGCCCTCAGCCCCGCGGCCGCCGGCACGGTCGTGATCGCCATCATCTTTTTCGTCGCCGGCGGGGTTCTTCTTTACCTCCGCCAGAGGGAGCTCGCCATCCAGATGGGCGTAAGGATCCCGGCCACGGATGGGGCCTCCGAGAAGGCCAGGCTCTACGCTTGAATCTCCTTTCATTTTGGCGACGGGGCCAGACGGGGCCAGTGGACCTTCACTCCCGCCGCTTCATTTTTTGTGCTTATTGCTCATGCTATCATATTTCATTTTTTGCTGATATCCTTAATATTGCCGGGTTAACTTGTATACCGGAACCGAATACCGGAACATTTTTTTGAAGCATGCATGTATCTTTCTTCTCCCTCCAACTGTGCTCTTTTATTCTCGCGCATGAACTTTATTGGACGCCTTTTTTTTTTTGCCACGGCGCGAGTGATAATAATTTTTTTGCGGCTATCAATTTACCACCGGTGCAGAATAACAGTAACGTTTGGCAATTAAAACAGCAGTAAATCAACCGCCAATAATTTTGCGAGTGTAAACTCCCAATCGATCATATGTCTCCTTCTCATCAACAGTATAATTTACAAGAAACAGAATCTTGAAGAGTGTCCTTTCAACGTATGAGCCGCACGTAGCATTCCTCTCCTCCGTCCTTTCCAAGAACGCAATGCTTTTTGAGAATAGCAAACTGTGTTAAAAATACTTATGGCGTGCTGATCATAAAAAACAAGGAGATCACAAAAAATTACGAAAGATGGTCTTGGGGCATTGCTTGAACGATTGAGGGAAGGCTGAATTGGAAGGAGGTGGGGATGGCCATAGAAAGCAAGTGGGTTTTCCGCGATAAGTTACAAGTAGACGACAATGGGGAAAGGGAATAGAATCCGACGAGAAATAGAAACAGTTTAATAGGCGTGTAATAAATTGGAAAGTGACAAACTAATGGATGCCGAAGTCTAAAATCGGCTCAACCTCGAAGGGAGAAGCAAGCAATCGCTGATATGTATAAATAGATAAAGAATACTCAAAGCAGAAAGCAACTTTCTGCCCCAATTCTAGCGCTTCGACCGCCTAGGTCTCAGCCCGCTCTCAGGCGGCGTTCCCGGCGTCTCCGCCGTCCCCAGCGTCTCCGCCGGCGACGGGAGGCCCCTCGGGGTCTGTCCGGCCCCGCTTGTCCCATAAAACCCCCCCACGTTCACAGCTCCAATTAATCCCGCTGCCGCAGCAGACCCGTCCGACCTGCCACCCCCGATGCTCCCATCGCCGTCGCCCCATTTGGCGCTCGACAGTGTCACGAGCGCCATCGCCGCGTCGCTCTTCACAATCTCGGCCGCGCTGTTGTCCCCCTCCATGCCGTAGCGCTTCGCCCGCGGCTGCGACGTCGGCGTCCGTAGTCCACTAGCTCCGGCCCGCTTCGATGACTTCGATTTAGAGGCAGGTACTGGCGCGGGCGTAGACGGCGGGTTGAGGACGATCTGGCCGCCGCCGGAGGCGAGCATTGAGAGGATCTTGGCCTTTGCGCGGTCGGCCTTGGACTCCAGCAAAAGGTCGAGGGCCTCCTCCTCGTCCTCGTGGCCGTCGGGTCGAGGTGTGGCAAAGGCGGAGTATGAGGACGAACGGGGCGTTCCGTGAGCGGCGGCACCGCGCTCGGACGCCCGGCGCTTTTTCCGGGATTGCCGGCGGTTCTGGAACCAGACCTGTACCGAGCGAGGGGTCATGCCGAGCGTCTCAGCGAGGTGCTCGCGCTGCTCCAGCTTCGGGAGGGGGTCGCGACGGAAGCAGGACTCGAGGGTCGCGAGTTGCTCGTCAGTGATGCGGCGGCGCTTGCCGGCTCTCGGGGAGACCTGCTGGACAGGTCAACTTAAACCCGAATTTGCAGACACAGAGACACCCACGTACCTCATGGGACGTGAACTCCATCGGAGTCGAGTTCACCCACTTCAGTTTTGCCGCCGCCCGCCCTGTCGGCGTCCTCATCGTCTCAGGCTCATACCTCAGGCCCTCCCGCGCGTCCTCAGCCTCATCCAAATCGCCGTCTTCCACATCGGTATCTCCCTCATCCACCGTGTCCAACCTCTGGCCATACGCCAACGCCGCCGCCTCCCTCACGCCGTCACTGCTCCCCCTTGGCGCCGCCAGAACCCGCGCCTCCGCCCGCCCATCCTCCACGTCGCCAGGTCCCGCCTCCGCCATCTCCTCGTCGCCGTCCTCGTCCATCGAATGCGTGACCCTCGTGGGCATGATAATTCGCGCAACCGGCGTCGCCGCGGCCGCTGGCGTGACGGCACCGAGGGACCCTGCCGCCGTCGCGGGAGGGAGGATCGACGTGATGGGCCCGCCGATACGATGCATGGCCGAGCCACGGACCATGGTCTCGGTCAACAGGCGGGCGCTTAGGGCCGCGAGGGCGTGCGGGTCCCGCTCGTTCAGCATATGGTCGCAATTCGAAGTGCTGTGGTTGTGCGGTCACGGCAAGTGCCGGGACGGGAACGCCAGAGGACTCGATGGATCCCGACGATGCCCGTGTGAATCGATTGCAGTTCGCTGGGGAGGGATGCGGCCCCAGGACCTTTGGTCACGGCAGATGGGGGTTGGTCGCCGTGCTGAGCGGAACTTCGCTGAAAAATGACCGAATATCGGAACATCAAAAGCGGCACACAGCACCTTCGGACGAGGAACGCTGACAACAACATTGGAACTTGCAGCATCGCTGTTTGATTTCAACCAGTGTGGGCCGAATGTTCACAAATACCGGTCCGAGCACAACTTCTTCCACATATTTTCTGCACTAACAAGATACGGTGGGTAGCTGGAGAGTTGGAGCAGAGCATCCAGTCGATGATATCTTCGGCGCTACGGTTTTAGTCGGTAGAACTTGGAGGAGATGATGATTGGCAAGTAGCAGCCGAAGTCGTGTGGGGCATGGGTTGGTAGCAGAGTTCGTCCATCAAATGGGTCGCATTCTGATTCTCAGGTATTGAGACGAATGCTAGCCACTTCTATTCACTCGCCCGAGCCGGAGATCCGGCCACACGCGGCGTCGCGTGATGAGCACAGACGGCGGCGGCGGGCGCGATCCCGGCTCTCCGGGCGGGTGAGGACCAAGCCCTAGTCACTGAAGCGAAGTCCGAATTCTTGGACACACTTTCCCGCCGCCCTTTATTCAAGTAGGACTTTCGGCTACAGGATTTCGCCCGCGCTTGATCCCTCGCTACTAGTCATGTCGTCGTCGCTCGGGTGAGTCGACGTTCGTAAAGGCCGGAGCCGAAGCTGTGGTGGGCTGGCTGAGGAAGGCAGCGCAGTGGCGACGGCGGCTCCGAACCGCGCCTGGGACCTTCAACCTCCTGAACTGACCCCTCTATCGTTCCCGATCAGATACGTTACGTGCTACGCCAACGCCCTCTTCCCAGAATGTGAGTCCTGATCGTCTCATCGTTGTCCGGCCGTTCTGACCCCCGTGGACAGGCAACGCCACCTACGCGGATCCGATCCTTCGGAGCCGCGTCCCCGATCCTCCCGTCGTGCCCCTCTGGACACAGGCCATGACGGCCATGTACACCAAGAACGCGGACCTCTCGCCCGCGGCCCTCGCCATGTCTCCCGTCAAGGCGGATCCGTCCAACGGAGCGGGCGCGTACTGGGGGGCGTCGAACTACCAGACGGCTGCACCACTGACAGCTTCGACGTCGCCGCTCCATGCGAATGAGTGGGATATCTCGAATCCGTATGTGGAGCTTTGCGGGTGCCCGGCGGGGAAGTGGTAGGTCTTCATTTTGAGTGACGAGAGCGGATGGATTGTCTGGGATGGCTGAGCTAATCCTGTACTGAAGGTCGGTATCATACGATGACGGCCCTTTGCAGTATGAGCCTGAGTTTCTCGACACGCTCGCTGCTGCCAACGTCAAGGCGACTTTCTTCGTCATCGGCGGGAACGTTATCAAATACGCCGATAACTTGAAGGCGGCCTATCAGGCGGGGCATCAGATCGGGATTCACGTAAGTGCTTATTATCAAATTTTTTCGCGAACGGACAACGACAGCATCCTCACCCAATTTTGGGTTGGATAGACGTGGACGCATCCATACACATCCACAAAGACGACGGACTCGATTGTGTCCGAGACGCTCTACGCGGCCATGGCCATTTACGGCGTCATTGGACAGGTGCCGCGATACTGGAGACCTCCTCACGGCGACATCGATAGTATGTTTCGTCTCTTGTTCCAGGCGACAACTTTCTTCTCGCGTAGACATTAACTTGTACTCTTTCGACCCGCTAGATCGCGTCCGGGCAATTATGGGAGCGTTAGGTCTCCGTGTCGCCATGTGGAATGTCGACGCCATCGATTGGTCGATCGGAGAGGGTCCTATCGCGGCCAATCGCAGGAACTGGACCGCCGACAACGCCACGGCCGTGCTCGACGGCGTCTTCAAGGTAAGCCGCCCCCCAATCGTCGCTTTACCCACCTCTCCTTGACCTCGCTCACGTCTTCTCCTTTCTACACAGAACGGCTTCTACGCAAACTTTTGGGCCCAAGGCGGCGACGTCTCTCAGCCTGCATCCTGGGTCAATCTCACCTGGCTCCCGGGCCCGCCCGCCCCTTATACGGGCTTCATGTCCCTCGAGCACGAGCTCACGGAAGGCGATCACGCGCTCGCGACCTCCTACCTCAACACCATCTTCAACACCACCTACCCCTTCCTCCCCGGCGGCCCGGGCAAGTTCACCCCCGCGCTCGTGCACGAGTGCGACACGGCGACTGCCAACGGCGCCAAGGTCGGGCCGTACATGGACGAGACCGACCCGTTCTACAACATGGTCACGTACTGGTACACGAAGCTGCCGATCACGCCGGACGTCATGAAGGCCACGGGAGGGTACCCGACGGACTTCTCGAGGCCGCTCGTGAATGCCACCGTGAGCGCGCTGCCGGTGACGGCTTCGGGGTCAGCGACAGGTTTGCCGGGGACGGCGGCGGTGGTGGCGACGAGCACGGGTGCCGGGGTGTTGGTGAGGAATGGGGAGCGGAGAGGACGAGGTATGGGGGAGTGGGTGGTGGTGGGGGCGATGGTGCTGGTGGGGTTGACTGTGCTTGGATTGTAAACGGGTGCGGTCGCGGTGGATTCATCGAAGACGCGGATTTTCTTGGTGGACTGTAATATTTTTTGGTTTTTGAACGCAGTAATTTTTTGTTACCAAAACTTCTGCATACTTCACTCGTTCCGTGTAGTCACATCTACGTTACGGTTGGTACATTTTTCTTGTGCAAACACAATCTTTTTCTCTATTTATCAGTTGCCTAAAGCCCTCACTTATATATATGCCATGTATACAAAAAAGAAACTGTCAGCAAATTCTCTTGCCATCTAATATCGCCATTGGGGAGCATAACTTACTTCGTTTACTATTCAAATAGCAACTGCAAAGTTGAACACTACCAACACAGGAAGCAATCAAAGACAGTCTCGGTTACTAACTTCATATGTTCAACACTGAGGACGAATCATAGAAAAATTTTTAGAACTCGGCTGGGTAAGTGAGAAAAAAAATATTTCTTCGCGATTGCAGTGTGGGATTGCGGGCGGACGGCGGGTTGTAAGTCACGTATTTCACGGTTCAGCTCGCAAGCATCGGCACACGCCAGTCCATACTTCTTTCATGGTTATGCGCCTCTTGCCAGCAACGCGTGAGTACTCCAAAAATATTACCAGAGCAGCGCGAGTCAGCACCTCCGAAGGCCCATTTCGCGCGTTCATGCTTCCTTCATGGTTAATCGTTCATCGCGTTGCTCCTTGTACTCAGGGCCGTCGAAGCTTACCCGTGAAGAAGCGCGCTGTGAGGCACCAAGGGTACAACGCAAGGCCATTAGCGCCCGATCTGGAAGCGTATTGCAATGACGGGGCTGGCAGTTTGCGTCGCGGGTGCAAGGAGCACGAGCCACACGAGCCGCCGGCTCGTGCTGCTGTAATGAGGCGTGAAGCGGACATGCTGGCCCGCGGTGGGCGGTGACGTGTTGGGACTCCTTATCAGGCGGGGTGCTGCACGGTGCTGGCGACGATGACGAGTTCGTTCCGAGTGGCTGCGGTGGGTCCCACGCGCGATCGGCTGCGAACCCGACAGGCCGCTGATCTCTGCTTTGGGGGGAATAGCCACGACCTCGCCCGCTGTTTCGCTGTTTCGGCAAAGGCAAAGAAAGGCCTTTGCTCTCTCCATCTCTCTCGCTGTACAGGCTTTTGGGTTTTGCGAAGCCCCCTCGCGAGCGGAGCCGGCCGAAGTGCGCAAGTCTCGCGTGCGTCGAAAGATCCACCTATGCGGGGCCGGACCCCTCCGACGCTGGTTGGTCTCCTTGATCCTTTTTGCTGTTATTATCTTGGAAACCAAGCCGGACTCTTGCGATTGCTGGATTTTTGTTAATCGTAAAGCCGAGGTGCATTCGAACGTCGCTCAAGATCCTGTCCATCAGTTCTCTCTCCATCAGCGACTGCCTGCCGCGCCTCGTCATCGCTCGATCCCACGCCATCGTGAACATCCTATCCCATCACCGCCAGCGACGTCGTCGGCCCCACCGTCGACACCTACCTCCTCATTCATTAATACGGGTGCCATGAATCACCAGCCTGCCAGTCGGGATCCAGACGCCGGGACCGCCCGCCACCAGCCGGCGACTGCTGCCGGCATCCCGCCAGAGTCGGCTCATCAGCATCCGCAGTGGCCCGCCATGAACTACTCCACCACCACACCTCCTTCGATGCACACCACAGACTCAGCCCCGCCAGCGCCACCGGCGTGCCGCGACGTGCTCGCCTCCAGAACGTTGCCGATGCCAGTCGCGTCTGCTAGACCCGGCGCCCCGCTGCCGCCACTCCCTCTGAAGTCGCTCCACATCAGCTCGCCGCCGCATCCCTTCCACCTTCGTGGCCTATTCGGCGACCTTAACGACGCCGAGGAGGGCGAGCGCATCACCGAGGCGGACCTGGCCTCGCGCCGGATCCGGAGGGTTGCCCGCCGCACGTCGGACGAGAGCAACGCGAGCTCGGGGAGCTCGACGAGCATCCAGGAGGAGGACGAGGATGAGGACGAGGAGGATTACGGGCGGGCTTACCGAGACGACCTGCACCGGCAGGCCGCCGGGTTTGGTCTCCTAGCGCTCTCGACCAGCGCGCCAACACGCTTCTCGGCCTTCGGAGGATCGTTTCACTCGGCGGAACAGCAACAGCAGCAACCCCAACAACAGCTCCAGCAGCACAACGTCAGCGCGACGCGGGTCTCGCTTCACAGCCTCCTGACGGAGAGCCGTGAGCCCCGATCCGCCGTGTCCGCTTCCCTGCCCAGCCTGCAGTCCATCATTACCCGAGATCCGGCTGGCAGCTTGAGCCCCCCGCACGCGAGCTTCTCCCACCTCGCCCTCCGCTCGCCCTCGACCGACCCAATGGACTTCGACGCGGCCCGCATCTACCACCGCCCCTCGGACGACCGCCTCCCGACCCCTCCAGACTCGGCCACCCCGACGACCTTCTCAAGCCCAGCCACGACTGCGACCTCGGCCCTTTCGGCTTCCCTTAATGGTGGCAACGGCACGCGGAAAGTCCCATCGGCCGAGTTCACGATCGAAAACCTCCTCGCGCCATCGGAGCCACCGTCGCCGATGGATGCCGCACGGTCGCCACCTATTCTCCCGTCACTCATCAACCTCTCTTCCTGGCCACGGCCTCATACCGACTCCCGGCAAACATCGTCCTATCCTTACCAGCTCCCTCATCCCTACACCGACCCCATACACTCGCCGCAAAATTCGTCTTCCCCACCGGCGCCCTCGACCCTGATATCTCCCGGAAGCCTCCAAACCAGTCAATACGAGCCCCACCCGACGACGCTCCCCCGCAGCCGTCGCCGCGCCGTCTCCTTCAACCACGCCACCACTTCCCGCCCTTCCCACTTCCACAACCACGCCCCGCCTTCGTCCCGTTCGCTCCTCGCCATCCACCTCCCCGGCGGTGCGCGCACGACGGCGTGGTCCCCGACGGACGGCGACCCGTCCGCGATGTCGCCCGTGAGCGCGAGCGCCGTGAGCCCGAGCCACCCGTACGCGTTCGTGGACGAGCATGGCCGGAAGAGATCTCGCGACTGGCTGGGCGGCCTGCAGGCGTTACCGGGGCCCGCGATGGCGGCGCCGCAGCTGTCGAAGCCGCTGAACTGGGTCGTGACTTCAAAGGACGATTTCACAGACGTATGTTTTTTTTTTTTTTCAAACCGAACGGCATATGTGTATATTTAAATTTCTGACTTGATTTTTTTCAAAAACAGGCGTCACAATCCAACCGAAAGCGCCGCCGCATCCCCGACACGACGCGCGCCTTGCTCGAGCGCGAGTTCCTCTCGTACCCGATCCCGACTGCCGACCAGCGCGCGAGCCTCGCGGCCGTCACGGGCATGTCCTCGCGATCGATCCAGGTCTGGTTCCAGAACCGGAGGCAGAAGTGCCGGCTGGAGAGGCGTCGGATCTCGTGGCCCGGGCCGGGTCCTGTCGTCGGGGCTGCCGGCGAGGTGCTGGTGAAGGGCGGCGGGGTTGGGCAGGTTGTTGCCGTGGGTGTGGAGGAGAAGACGACGAGCAGGAGGGCTTCGGATGGCGCTATGGGGGGATGATGTTTTGGTTTGGCCTGCCAAAGACGCCATTTTGCTTGTTGGGCATTGCACATCGTTCTCCCATTGACGTCATCGCTTTTAAAACTCGGGTCTGAAAACCCCCTCATATACTTGTATTTAAGAACCTCACATCGACCTGCCCGGGGTTTGTCATTGGATGTTCGCTGTTGGCTCTTCATTATTTTTGGTTAATGTTTTGTTGTTGCCCTTTTAATAACCTGGAAGGACCCCATCCTTAAGTTAGAAAACTCAGAACCTCAGAACTACGCCACCACCCCGCATCTCATCTGACTGTCTCTTGACTTCCTGTTGTGTCTCATGTCCTTTTGTGGGGTCTTGCTTGAATTTATGGGTGTGTGTACATATTTGGGGATTTTAAGTGTTCCTTTTAGGCTTTCAGTTGCTCTGTTCTAAACGGTCGCAATTTCTTCCTTCGTTTAAGTCGACTCTCACCCTTCATGCTGAGTGCCAGACTTTCTTTGATAATGCGTAATAATAATCCTCATACATCTTCAACTCGATTGAACGCCTTAACCTGCAGGACAGCACAGCGGAAGGAGCTATACCAAGTGAAGGACAGCATCCTTTACAGTAAAATGAGCGCTACTTTTTTTTCGGGAACCAGCTTACGCGTTTCCATCCTCGCCAACCAATATTCCCACAGTATCCAGCATTTGAATTTCCGCCCGACCCCAAAAACGTTTTCCCCATTCTCCCCTCAGCACACCTCCTTCAGCATGAGCAGCAGCGCCGGTGGCAACAGGGTGTTCGTGGGCGGCCTCGCCTGGGAGACGACCGACGAGACGCTTCAAAAGGCCTTCCAGGGCTGCGGGGAGGTCACTCAAGCTCTAGTCATCCTTGACCGGACCAGCGGTTCGTTGGCGTGCACACTTCTGAAGAGTTCGGCCCCCGCGGGCAGGTGCCGGGCCATGGATGGATGGACGACATGAACGCACAGCCACACGGATTGGATGGACGACATGAACGCAGTTCGATTGTCCCGCTGTTCGATTTGGGGAACCCTGGGGACCGATGCTTGGATACCCCTCACTTCTACTTCCGCACCTCCGTCATGCTACTGCCACTACGTTACTGCCACTTTTGTCCGCCACCTGTCCCGCTGTGACTGTCACTCTTGTTCGTTTGCCAACGTCCCGCAAATTATTCCGTGTTGTGTATGCTCGGTTCCTACCTGCTCGCTCCGTGAAACGTTGCCGCTGCTGAGGAATCGCCCGTTCCGTTGTTCGACATTACTAGTCACTACCCTTCGATGTGCCCGAGTTGCTGCCACTAGTCACTAGTCACACCTTTCGTTACGGCCCGAGTCAACCATTCGTTCCTGTTACTGACCGTGGAACGGGCCCCCGGATTTTTAACCCTCAGCCGCTACTTTTCTTTCCCGTTATCTTACAGGACGTTCCCGCGGCTTTGGTTTCGTCACCTTCGCCGAGCCCGACGGCGCCGCCAAGGCCGTCGAGTCGATGAACCAACAGGACCTCGACGGCCGTCAGGTGCACGTCGACTTGGCCAACGAGCGCCCCGAGGGCGGCGGCCCCCGTCGTGACGGCGGTGGCGGCGGAGGCGGTCCGGACCGCAGGCGCGACTATGGCGGCGGCGGCGGTAGGGGTGGGAG
>JADGJL010000858.1:0-12789 GCA_027600665.1 Irineochytrium annulatum
ACGCGGTACGGGGTTGGGCGTCACATCTGGGAGGAGAAGGAGAGAGCGGTTAGTATGTGAGATGAAGAGGGATAAGAAGGGTAACGTAGAGAGTACACCCATATAACATCGCTCTTTACGATCCGTAACGACCGCTATACCCCGTCGCCATTTACGCTCTCTTAAATAGTACTCACTTCAACTTTCTTGTAAAACACGAGTCGCATGCCCTCAGCTTCCTCCTCGGCGGCTGTTGCTCCTTGGCCGGTACGCCCTTCACTCCTCCCATCCCTCCTCCAGCTCCGTTGGTAGTAACGGAAGGAGCAGGCGCTGGCGCTATGGGCTGAACTTGCAACATCAGCGCCGTCACCGTTTGCGGCTCGTCCGGCGCGACCTGCCGCATCTTCTTGCTCGCGGGCTTCAGCGCGACCCCCGCCGCAACGCCGTCCGTTGGCTCCGGCTGCTTGCGTTTGCGGACCCTCTTCTTTGGCTGTGACGTGGGGAGCGAAAATGCCGGGGGCGCGGTATCCACGGCCGTGGAGGGCGTGGGAAGGTGACTCGTCGTCGGTGGTGTTTGGGACGGGATGGACGTCGATGGCGCGGGTGTGGGTGTTGGCAGGATCGGCGCCGGCGCGGTGCCGTTGCTGACCCGCGGGTCAGAAGTATCGGTGGGTCGCGCGTTCCCGTTGGTGGCGTCGAGTTCATCCGCGTCGGGTCCGGTTTCGCGCGCTCGTTCGGCCGCGTCCTCTTGTCGGCTATCCTTCTGCTCCATGATGTTCACGGCCTGGAGGAGGGCGTCGAACCCGTCAGCCATCGGCATTGCTGAAGACGTTACGGGGTTTTGGTGGCAGATAAGAGGGCGGGGGCGGGAGACAAATGATAGTGGGTGATTGCGGCGCGGTCGGTCGTTGGACGGCCGTGGGAAGTAAGGACTGTACGCTGGTCGGATGTCGTGTCGGGGACGCACGATGACGGCGGATGATGGAGGAGCGATCTCGGCTCCTTCTCCTTCGGGTTCTCAGGGCGGCCAGGAACTGGGGGCGAAAACGCTTTTTCGGGATGGCAGATGGCTGCTCACTTTCTCGGTCGGAAAGGCCGCAAAAACCGGCCCGTTCCGCGTTCTCGCAGCGCGCTTTCAACCAGTCGCCTGCCTGCCTTGCCTCCCGGAACACAGCAACTCGGCTTCTTCCACTGCTTGCTCGGCTTGAAAGGAAAGAGGGACGTGAGTGAAACTCGGGGTCCTCGCCCGATTTTACCGACGGGGCTCCGGACCGCCCGACAGCGCTTTCTCCGGTGACGTTCCCACCGCCGAGAGCGGACTGGGCGCAGACGTCATGCCGAGATCGACCCGGAGGCTGCTCGGAGCGGAGCGTGCGTTTTGCTTACCGGAGGTTGGAGGCGTGGCCAAGGATATAAGCTTAAGGTGAGTGCCGCGAAGTGAGGGAGTCTGGCGGCCTGGCAGCCCGGGAAGCCCCCGTCCGTGGGTGACCACGGCTAACGCGAGCGACCCAAACACGCTACGTCGGCTCTGCACTCCCGCAGCTCCCATCACCCGACAACTCATATTCTCCTCTCATTATTGCTCCCTGGATGGTGCGTTTCTTCCACTGCCACGATTGCAGACACTTCAAGCCACCACCACCAACCAACCCTCACTTTGACATCGTCCTCATCATCCCAAAACAATTCATCCTCCGCTCGAGTTGCTCATCCCTTCATGTGCCGCTCTCGCTGAGTTGGGCCCTCGCTCAAGCCCGTTGCTGGCAACAAAGCACAGATAGACAGATAGCCCTCAGCGGGCGGGGATTCCTGGTTGAGTCCTGGTTGGTCTGTGCGCTAAACACCCTTTACCCCCCTTCACCCAATAATTGAAGGCGTGACCGGTGTTAAGATTACAATTATTAGCCTTGGAGTCAGAAAGACCGTGTTTTTCATTTATTTTAATTTTTGATATTTTCCCTTCATTAGTTTCTGGTGGGCTGGCTCTGTGAGAAGCAGTTTTCATCATCATTAGGATGAGTGTATTATCTACGATCCGGGAAGCAAGCTTCCCAACTTATCTTCATCGTGTCATGGCTTAATTGCGCATGTGGGCGGTGGGCACCTCGCGTTTCGGGTGCTTGACAAGCAAGGTGCGGTGCGACCACGAAGGTTCGCGCATTCCATCATCTCGAGACTCGGGAGCCCCGCGCTGCCCTCCGCCAGACTGTCGACGGCCCTCCTCACACAGCTTACGCTCTTGGGGACCGGGGGGAAGCACCCGAACGGCAGACGATAGACGATAGTCCCATTTTGAACGGAAGGACTGATCACCACCTGGAACGGGCGGACGTGCACACCCAACCATCTCTCCACACTCCCTGAGTTGATCACCAGCGCACCTGCGTCGCCATGACAGACTGCAATGTCATGGCCTTGTTCTTCAGTACGTTCTTGCCCATGTCCCAGTGGAAGCGCGTGGCCCTTACCCTTCGCCCTCTCAATAGCGAACTCGAACCTGGCCCCGCCATGGAACACCTCCGACGCGCTCGGTTGCTGCACGTGGGCGAGCACGCTCGTGATCAACGGGCAGACGCTGCAGAGGATCTTCTGTAATGGGGTGGGACGGGTGTTGGATGTGTGAGTTGTCTTCTTTCGTCCAGGGTCAATGGTTCCCTGAGCTGATGCGGTGTTGTTCAGCTCGCTGGTCTCGATGGGCCTGTCGGGTGTCGTCCCCGACCTGACGGGTACCGTGATCCGTAACTTAAACTTGGAGAACAACACCCTGACGGCCTTCTCACCGCCTGTCGATGGCATCGTCCTGCCCACATCGCTCACCAAGCTCAACCTACTGGGATCGGGAATATCGGGCGCCATACCGCCACTAGCAAACCTGAACAACACGCTAAATACGTGCATCTTGTCGGCGCAGATGTGCTTCGCGGACGGGGAAGTCGTACCGGCTGTTTGCACTGGCGTCGTGACCACGTGTCCTGGTAGGAACCGTGTTTTGTTAGTTTCCTCTGTAATTGCGGTCCGTTAATTGTGTTGCAGCAGCAGCCTCGACAACCTCTTCCCTCGCGACGACATCCTCGGTAACAACATCCTCCCCCACCGACGCAACAGCCCCTGCCCTCGGCGCCACGAAAGAGATCCCAACTGACCCGGCGCCCGCCTTTTCCTCTAATGCGGTCACCACATCCTCCCATGACTCCAACTTCACCTCCTCCGCGTCCTCTGCGCCAACACCGCGCGCCGCCCTGATCGCCATCTCCACCTCCATCTCCCTCATCATCATCCTCATTGCCACGGTCTTCCTCCTCCTCCACCTCCGTCGCCGCGCCGCTGCCCGCACAGCCGCCGCCGCCCGATCCGTGCGGACGTTCAAGCGGAAATCATCCCCGCCCTCATCGCCCACAACGCTCACGACCCCTCCCGCCGCAGCGGCGGCGCCACACAGCTGGCGTTTCCAGCCGACCGTGAATGCCGGCACGGCCTCCATCGTCACCAGCGCCGACAAGGCATCCCGCGTCCTCGGCGTCGCGCCGGCGTCGTCGATGGATGACACGGTCGGCACGAGCAGCAACGGGAGCAGCATGGGACGCGGCAGCCTTGGCAGCAGCGTGTCGGGCCTGACGCCGTTGCTCGGATCGGGCATGGCCGCGACGTCGTCATCGTCCAGGATCGGGACCGCGCCCAGGAGTCCCAGGGGCAGCATGGGGAGGACGATTAGACCCGAGGTCTACGTGCCGTACGTTCATCCGACGTCCGCGGCCCCCGTGGTGCCGCCCAAGGATCCATCCGCGACATCGAACATCGGGGCGTCCTTGAACCGGGCCGCGACGTCACCCATCTCATCATCACCCACCGCCACAACCTCCATGACCCCCGCGACAACAACAACATCAACGCTCCCCCCGCGCCCGGGCTCGACGGTGACGCCGCCGCAGATCCTGACGCCCCCCGTGCGTCGGAAGTCGCTGTCCAACCTCCTGAACCCGCCGCAGCCGTCGCCGATCCCAGAACCCCTGCCGGCTTTCCAGCCTCTTGCGCTGGCGCTGCCGACGTTGACGCTGGAGGGTCGGAGGAGCGAAGACGCGGCGTGGCGGCGCGCCGAGGAGGACGACAACGACGACGACGACGCGCGACGACGCAGGGAGATCGAGGACGCCGTCTGGAGGGCCGGTGAGGAGCACGCGAGGCGGATGCGGGAGCAGGCGGAGAGGGAGAGGCGGGAGGTGGTGCAGCAGTGGACCGCGGGCGTGGAGGAGCGGTCCGAGGTCAACCGGGTCGAGGCGGAGCGGGCGGCAGAGGAGGCGCTACGGCTGGAAGCCGGGCGGCGAGCGGCGGAGGTGGTGGAGGTGGTGGAAGGAGGCGAAGACGAGCGCGGCCGTGCTGCCGAAAGGGACGTGGCGAAGCCGCGCGCGCCGGCGCGGACGCATTCGAGGCATGTGAAGGTGCCGAGTGCGCTCTTGGCGGCGGCTGGGGAGGCGATGCCGATGCCTCTGGTTCTGCCGGGAGCGGATGAGGCGGCGAGACCGCCGCCGGCGGGGGAGAGGAGGGAGTCGGTCGGGTCGCTGCAGTCCCATTCGGATCTGTTTGGGCTTTATCAAAGCCGGAAGAGGGGCGAGTAAAAGCGACTGGCATGGCTGGTACCATGTTGCGACATTGCGTGGATTCATCCGGCTACCTGCGATTGCACTTCGTCTTCACCTAATGATTTTCTTTTCTTCGGATCTGCTCTTTGCTGGTTGAAACATTATTATTACAGCTATGACTGATTATACACTTGCGGCCGTCTCGCCTTCATTTCTCCTTTCTTGGCCATTTTTACGCGCAGATATCTGAATACATTGGAAAACTTGATCTTCATCTTCCGGCCTTTGTCATCAGCGCAACTAAAAGGCCTATGTTCAGAGTAAAACGCAGATGGCCGCACGCCGATAGGACAGCGCCATGAATGCACCACGCTTTTTTTACTCCAATGATCTCGGATTGAGGTGTCGCGCTTCCATGGGCTCCGGCTGCTTATTTTCACGCCAAGCGCCAATGGGCCCGCCGCAATGGAGATCGAGAAGAGACCCATGGCGGACGATAGTCCGGCCACTCGACGTCCGTGGCGGGGGCGGCGGTCCTCGCTTCAAAAGGTCCCCGTTGCTGTAGTTTTCGTGTTCAGACATCTTCGACCTCAACTGAGGATATCGGGAGCTTGACCGCTCACCAGAGCGAGTCCGGACTGGACACGATGGTCGCATCCTTTCTTCAATGTTAACTGGAAACGGTTACGTAAGTGCCATGTAAAGTAGATGCTGGGCAGTCGAGAGATTTTTTGATTGTATTTCTCTTTGCGATCTTTGTAACATATTTGGTGCTCGATCGCTTGCCGGAGCTTCCATACCGCGTACAGCATAGCGCACGCAGCTGAGTAGTCCAAGGTACTTGGTATTTTAATTTGCAGACATTTAGCAAAACCCATCCTGACTTGTTTTATCCAAGACCTATGGCACGAACAAGAGACCGCTTCTTTCAGAATAATTCCGTTGATAGCAGATGTAGACATGCAATATCTTCCTCTCTTTCTCCGATTGTCCCGGCAAAACGTCATAGAGCGTTAATATCACTCAAGCTCCACCAACGTCGACGCCAACCGCGGAAGTTCCCTGGCCAACGCCTCTGCTATATCCTCGCCTACAACTTTGAACCCCCAGCCCGACAGCAACCTCACGATCTCAATGCTTACATTTTCCTCAATTCGCACTGCCTTCGCATGCCCAAATCCGTGGTATCGCCCCATCATTGCCGCTGCGACGGCCGACCTCGCATGGCGAGCCTCCGTCCCCTCCTCCGGCGCCCATCCCGCCCCGGACTCGTCGGCGTCCACGAGCGCCTGCCGGCACGCCGTCGACATTACGCCGATGATGTCACGTAGAAAGTCAACGCCGTCGCGCGACACCCTCGCATACCAGATCACATGCTCGAGCGCGGCACCCGACATCATAAACCCCCTCGCGACCATCATCATGATGCAGTGCATCGACGCCCGCGCTAGCGCCACCATGGGGTCCTTTGCCCACATCACCTGATCGATCCAATGCAGCTCGGGGCCGATGTCGTCGTCTTGAATCCAGTTAATAAGGAGCCTGGTGACGGAACAGTAGCCGCGCGAAGCCGCCGTCGTGATGACGGCTGGGCCCGGCTTCCCGCCCAGCTCCAAGACCGCGGACACGTCCGCCTCGATGTGCTTGTCGACCTCCGTCAAGCCCGAGTCCGTTGCGAACAAGTCCTCGTAAAGGCTGCTCTGCTCGACCAGGCGCTCGAGCTCATCATCCCAAAACGTAGGCGGCAGCACCGACGCGGTAATCAGCTCTTGCACAAGCTCCGACCGCTCCACAAGCGCCCGCGTCGGAACCCGCATCCGGTCCGGCATCCGGAGCGTCGACGACCCGCCCGCCTTATCCATCTTCTCGACGATCTCCTTCAGCACTCCATCATCCGCGATGGCCGCCGGCAGTCTCAACAGCGTCCCAAGATAACCCATCACTGTTGCCGGCCTTGGCTTCACGCCCGCCTCCATGATCGGCATCAACCTCCGCCTCGGGTAATCATATACTCTCCCCTCGTCGCATCGCCGATGCGTCCACACGCGATCTTCAAACTCGCTGTCGTCCCACCCCACGTCCCGGCCCAGCGCCCACCCGTCCCGCGCCCGGGGCCTCATCGCCACCAGGAGCGCTATCCGGTCCACGGGGAGCTCCCACGCTCCGGCTTTGGCGATGGCGGAAACGAGGTCGTCGCGGACCGGCTGGAGCTTCACCGCGTCCAAGAAGTCGGCGGCGTGCCGGTGGGTTCCGATGGCGTCGACGAGGGCCGTGAGGGACAAGTCGGGAGCCCAGCGTCGGATGAGGCGTGGGAGGTTATCCTTGTCGGTGATTTGTGGGGATAGGAGCGCGAGGAGGAGCGGTAGGTCGAAGGCCTCGATGGCGCGCTGGACACACCGCCCGAAGTGGGTGTCGTCCACTTGGAGGGCGTCCGCGAAGCGGATTGCAGGCTCGTCCGCGTCCGTGCTCCACATAGTGCGCACGACAACGTACGGCATAATCCGGCGGATGCTCTCGACGGGGTCCGGTGCTTTCGCAAGCCGGGTTAGGAAGCACCCCTGTTCTGCATCAGCACCACAACGCCGTTGGAGCGCAGCGAGAGTGTACCTTGCTCCGATGATCATCCAAAGGGCAGCTGTAGCTCGTACCCGCGCGCACGAGCATCTCCAGCGTTTCCGCTGCATCCTTGGACTGCCAGAACGTTGGCGTGCCCGTCAGGCGGCGGATTGGCGCGCGGTGTCTCGAGATCAGGAACGCAGCGGCCGAAGCGGGACCCCAGCATTGGGAGCGGACCTCGCGGCAAATGGGGGATGTGAGTGCGAGCTGGGGCAGCGTGTGGCAGGCGTAAGTGAGGATCGCAGACCAGAGCTCCGGGAACAGTCGTGGCGGGATGCCAGCCGTGGTGGCGAGCGTCGGCGCGTCCCATGGCTCGTCGGCGAAGAGGAGCGGATCGTCAGCTGTCCAGGACAGCCGTGGCGATGTGGATGCCGGCCGGGGAGGTGATGGCTGGGCCATGGTGTACCCTGATGAATCAGTTGAATCGAAGTTGACACCATGCCGAAAGTATACGAACTCCTTTATATTGCGAAATAGTTCATTACTTTATGAGTGACTGTTATTAGTTTCATCCCGCATCATTAATTATGGCCGTCAGCGAGTTAAACCTCTTCGCTGGGCGCGCCCCATATCGACCGTATCCACATACCATTAAACACCTGGTGATGCCAGGCCAGCCGAACTCCTCGGCCTTGCCTGCCCAACAATCGTTGTCCTCGCCGCGCGCCTTGGGTCAATCATGGCCGCCAACAGATCCAGCTCAGCAATGACGGACGCGGCATCGTCGTCGACCTCTGCCACTGGCGTTGGAGTTACGGCCTCGGTCGGCGAGCGCATCGGACGCGCCAGGCTGGGATTCGGGGATGAGGTAAGGGGGCTTTGAAGGCGGGGGGGTGGCGCCATCCGTGTCATCGTGACGTCCAGCCGTTCCACCCTCAACCCCATCCTGTCAATAGACGACATCTCGGCGAAGTGGTTTGCTGACCGCGGGCGAGGTATCGCCGAAGAAGGAGTTTGCAGCGTAACGTCAGGGATGCCGGGAGGGTCTGCGCGATGACCCATATTAGTACGAAGAGGACAGAAGACTGAAGATGTAAAGTCTCACCATAACGGAACACCTCCTCGTCGTCCGCCACCAAGCTCTCCCGCCCGCTTCCGCCAGCGCCCAAGCTCGCAGTGCTCCCGACGTTGCTGATTCTCAACCTGTCGCCCGACTGCCTCAAGATCCCGCCCGCGACCGCCGTCCCCACCACGGCAGCGCGACGCTTTTGGATGGCACGTCTAACAAGGCACGCAACGGCCACACCCACGACCGCGAGAGCGGTCGCGACGCCAATGATGATGAGGGGCAGTTGGGACGGAGGCGCTGTGGAAGCTGCTGAGGCGGAGGACGAAAGAGCCGGCGGGGGGGATGAGGCGATGGTTGGGTCAGGTGCGGCGGGGATGATGAACATGAAGGAGGTGACGGTGGAGACGGTCGGGATGGCGGCCGGTGCGGAGTTCCCGTTCGTGGTGCCAGTGGAAGCGGTCGACGCGGATGTGGCATGCAAGGAGGTGGCCTTCGAGGAGGACGTGGACGACGGAGGGGAGCTGGCCGGCGGCTGCGGCTGGACGGTCGGCGTCGCCTTCGTGGTCGCCGACGCCCGCGGCGTCGCGCTCGCACTGTCGATGGCAAAATCGTCCGTCGTCGACGCCGGCTCCGCGCCGAACTGCCTGCGACGGATCATGGCAGGCGCCGTTTGTTCACCTTCCTTCCGTCTGGCAGGGGACAAGCCCTGTTCGGCGTCGTCACGGGCGCTGGCGCTCCTGCATGTTGGTGTCTCGCAATGCGAAGCCAGACACACGAGACACTTTTCCTTCTCACACATGTTCGTTATCCTAAACTTAAATACCCGTTTCTTGTAAATCTATCTGCGTAAATCTTAATCCGCATATTGTTTCTAGAACTACCCCACAATAAAGAGCTTGGGAAGGCCGCAACGCGAAAGCTTAAGAATGCCCATCACACCCTGCCGCTGGCGTGCCTCAAACGCATCCCTTTACAACGTGCAGTGAGTAGGTATCTGGATCCAATCTGTTGATTCAGCGAGCGAGGGTGAGAGAGTAGAAACGGGACCGACCTCTGTAAGCTGGTATGCGCAAGCAGTATTTGACCCAGTTTATTTTAGTGTTGGAGGCCTAACATGGGCCAATCGCCTTGGGAGAGAAGGTGATGAGCGTTGGAAGAAGGTAAAAGAAACTGTGCACGCAAGAGGAATATTTTAACGATGTTGAGGTGTCCAGAAAATCTGGAACGAGCAGCCTCAGCAAGCAGAGCCAAAGGTGAAGATCGCCGCTACGTGTAAGGCCAAAATAAGAATAGGGGAACAAGGACACCCCGTGTCCTTTATAAAATTATCCGTCACGGTCATCGCATCGCGCTCCCCTCCATACTCCTCACAACCAGCTCCGTCGCCGCCCGATGAGGCTCATTACTTATCCTCACGACCGCGACCCTCCTCCCGCCACCCCTCCCGACCGCGGACGGCACGCTGTTGACCCGCGGCGGCGCCGTCAGCACCGGCACGGCAAGATACTGCTCTCGCGGGGACCCATCGGCTGTTGCCGGAGAGCCGTAGTCATCCTCGCTAAATCGCCGGATGATAGACCCATTCGAGCCTAATGGCGCGATGGGCGCCATCTGGAGCAAAGGACTTTCACGGGGAGAGACTCGGGACGACGATGACGCGGATTGCGGCGGAGTAGTCGTGTATGGTTCCGGAGCGTTCGAGGAAGAGCACGGGGAGGGAGCTGAGAGGTAGGAGTTCAACGGCGGAACGGGAGCGAGGCCGGATGTAAGTTGTTGATGGAGGAGGAGCGACGGCGGGGGCACGATGGGGTTGATGGTTGAGGGATTGCGGAGGACGGGAGGTACGGACTCGGTCGGGGTTCGATGGTATTGTGGCACTAGCATCCATCAAAGAACATAAGCATGAGCATATCATAAGGCTAACTTACCATAAGGATAAAACCCATCCAAGATTTCCTCGGCGGACGCAACCGAGGTTCCGTGTGCCAACGTTTTTAGGCTCGACGCGCTCTGTCTCCTCATCCCGGCCCCACCCCTCATCTCCCCCAACCCATCCTTCATGCTCCGTTCCCTCTCCATCTCCGTCGACTTGCTCGACACTCTCGACTCGCTCCTCCCCGCCAGATCTTGCTGCCGCATCACGTGTGCAGGCTCACCCTCACACAGAGACGCCGCAGCCAGCGCCCGGCTGCTCTTGGGCATTTTCCCGTTCTTGTAAGGATCCTTCCTGTATTGTCCTGTACTTCCGTCGGACATCAGAGTGCGCACCTTGAATGTCGAATGTGGCAACGACGGGTTGATCCCGGGAGAGCTCGACGCGTCGCTGGCGGCGTAGGTCGTGACGGATGTCGTTGTGGCATACGAGTCACTTCCGGCGCGGTCGCGATTCACTCGCGTCTTACGCTTGGCCGGCATCGCGTCCACGCCGTCAGGTTCATCAGCTCCCCGCGCAAAATCCTTCGAACCACGTCGGCGTGCGCGGTAAAGCAACAAGGCCAGGAGCGCGATGCAGGCGAAGAAAAGGATCGCGACCGCGGCGATGAGGAAGATCGCGCTGAGGCCAGTGAGGGCGAGGCCGTCGCGGCGGGTGATGATCATGTTGAGGTGTTAACTATGAGGTAGTGCACTATTCGCTGTGCGCCGCCGGCCCCGGATCTCCTGTCGTCTGTCGTCTGCTGTCGCGAAGGCCGGATTGCAATCGTTGAGTTACAATGAAATGTTGCGGGCGTTGATGGCATGCACCTCGCAGAGCGGCGTTCTGGGCTGGCGGGCGTTCCTCTAAGGAGACTAAGGGGCTGCTTGAACTGGGGCCACCGCGCCGGCGGGCGTGGCGTGGTCATTCAGTGAATAGGTTTCAGCAACGGCATTTCTCAAGGCGCTGATGACCTCTCCCTGTTCTTCATCACACATCAAAATAATAAACAACTCGCTGCTACTATCAATAGATTGGAAAAAAATCCCAATTAACGTGTTAATATCATGCTCTTCATCACTACTGTACGACGAGGACGCGGTGTGTGAATCCTCCGTCGTCCATTTCGCGCCGTCGAACAGCGTCGCCAGCTCGCGATCCGCCGGGCCGGCAGTCCCGATGCGTCCTTCGTGTTAACGCACGACGACCTGTGGCACTCCTGCCTCAACATGATCGCCATCGCGGCGACCTCGCAAGTTGATGAAAGATGCCCACTAAGCTTCCGGAGGTGGAAGAAATCCTTGGATCTTAGAGAGGTAGAAATATTTTGGGAGCAACACTGATGAGGTTATAGGTCGGATAGCTACCTTTTGTTTGACTACCGCCATGCGAGAGCGCTTGTTCGGAAAATGACGCCGAGATGTAGTTCAAGCGCGCGCGTAAAGTACTGGCGCTTCTGCATGCAAAACGAGTTCTTTGAAGAAATGGAGGACACGCTATCAAGTTGGAAAGGTAAGTCGGAGAGTCCGCGTACGCTGATACTTGTTGTTCCAGACAACCTCGACGCTAACAATAAGGATGACTTCTACGAGGCGTTAGTAAACTGCTACGGAGCGGATGTTTGGCGCGCTGCTCGACATCTCCCCCGAATTACTTCCGGCAATATCCATCAGAGAATGCTTGCTCAGTTTCTTAATCAAATCGATGGTGCAAGTGGGCTGAGAGTGGGATGCCAAAGTAGCTTTACAACTTGTGTTGCCGATTCCGAAAGTTGAGCTCATTATGCGACTAAGCAGAGATATATTTTAGACACTTGGGTTTACTGTACTAACTGATGCCTTGAGAAACAGACGTCGAAAATTCTGACGCAAGAAATGCACACACGTTGCTGCTGAGCAAATACGTGCTAGCCGATATTGTATCTGCTGTACAAGCGCTTACCGCGTTGCTCAAAGTGATTCCAAGCGCAGAGTCTTCATGAACGTTTTTGAGTTTGTAGCCGACGTTACTTCGCAGGGCGAGTTTGCTATCGACGAGAATTTGACCAGGGCGGTGGAGTTAGAATGCGACAAGCGTGACAGTGAGCTAATCGGTTGGTGGGTCACTGCACGAGGGAAAAAAAGGATGAGTCCAGCGTGTGTTAACAGCGGCAGGCTATCGCTGTTTGTGCAGTCACGATCTCACAGTAGAAATGGTCGCTTTGGTGTAGTCGTTTAGTTATCATCAGTAGTTGGAGCAAATAAGCAGTATACGCATGCTCAGTTGTACGTGAAGAAACTTTTACGGACATCTATACGAAGGGTGGTTATACTTTCTTCCCTGCAATTTCTTTTTTCCACGCCATTTTCCGAGGCTTCACAAGTCATAATTGCCAAAGATATTGTTCTATTGGATATTTAAACAAACGGGAAACAGGTAAACAGTCGGCAAACAACAGCAAAAAAAAAAAAAAACACGAACGGATAGTGATTACGTGAAAACATGAAGCCCCATTTACTTCCTCGCCTCAACCGGCTCCGCATTCAACACAATCCCATGCCTCCCGGGCTCTACCCTAATCTCCAATTCCACCTCCCCCTCATCCCCATCAATCCAGATCTCTACCACCGCGCTTGTGGCAGCCCCGACAACGCCCCTCAACACCTCCGGCACCTCCCTCCCATCGCCCACGCCCTCCCCCCTTACCACCCGCGCCC
>JADGJL010000859.1:0-12784 GCA_027600665.1 Irineochytrium annulatum
CCCCCGTGTTATCCCTCCCCGCCACCACCCTCCTTTCCACAACCATGCTCGCTACCGCGCGGGGCCGCACGACGGCCTCTGTATCCGTCGCCAGCATCACAATCATCCCCGAATCAACCCCTCAACCATCACCCACCAACCTACCCACGTATACCGTGACACCCTACACTCCTTTATTCGGGAGCCCTTTTCTGAGCGTTAGGGGCATGGCGTATTCCGACCCGTACCTCTGGGTGACGGGGGAAACCGTCCAGGACTGGAGAAATGGGACTAATGGGACGGTATGTATTTTTTTAGAGAAGGAAAGGAAGGGGGGAAGGGATGTGGTATAATATATGAGAGGGCGGGGGGAGGTTTGGAGAGGCATAAATATGCGTTAATAAGAGTGATAGACATATTCCCTCAGGAGGGGGTTAGGTATTACAGAAGGAGGGAGGGATAGCTTCAGTCGTTCTTATTCCCGAGGACCTTCATTTTCATTCCGCCCTGTTAACACTTTATTAGACATCCAACGGAGAGATCTACTCAACCCAACCCACTATCCAATCCTCTTGGCTCTTTACTTGGTCGCCCGTCACCATACCCGTCAACACAACCGTCACGTCACTCTCCTCCAATGCGACACTCAACACCACAACTTACACATCCATGGCACTGAAACCACCCTCCACTCTGCAAATTCAACAATCCCTCCTGCTGGTTGTCGACACCACCGCTTTAACAATCGACGTCGTGACGTTCTACCCTCCCTCCCCGCGAACGAACACGGATAAGTCCAACCCACCGCGTTCAATCCCCCTGCCTCCATTCCTTACATCCAACGCCTCACCGGGCACGACGCTGCAATATCCGATCCACTTAACATCCATTGACACCTCATTCGGCATCTACGCCGCGTCCGGCACCAATCTAACATGGATCCCGATCACTACGCCATATTCCCCGGCGCCGGCATCAACCACCGACGCAGTCCTGATTCGCAGCTTCACGGGCGTCATTACGGCGCTGCATCTTTACTTATCGGGCGTGCCGTCGACGTTGTACGTAGTGGAACATATTGCGGGGTCGGGGACAACCGTGTGGAAGTTGAAGGTATCTGGTGGTACGATATTGGATTTTGTGGACAACGGCAGGGACGCCGGTGGGTCGCTGGTGTTGAACGGTGCGGGATTGGGAGGCGTGCGGATGATTACGTTCAACTCCACTCGTTTCCCTTATTCCGCTTCCGAGTCTGCCGCGAACGGGACACTCACAGCCCTGATATCGGTCACACCTTCCCGTACTCTTTATCCTGCAAACGTCACGGACGTCATTCTCGTGTCCTTCAGCACCAACACCTCCGTCTACCTCTTCGCGTTCGCCGACGGCATGGGCGGTAGCGTGAACACCAGCGGGTCCGCGTGGCCAGTTGGTATCGTGAACGCGAGCGTCAAAAGCGTAACGGCTTTGGAGGTCGATAGAAAGGGCACGGGGAGAGTGTTTGTGGGTGGGGATGACGGGAAAGGGGTTGGAGTTGTGGGACTGTGGGACTTAGCGACGCTGGGGGACCAAGCGAAGAGTGGGGGGAGCATGGAAATGGGTAGGGCGATGGAGTGGATGGTTGCGGTCGTGGTGGTGGGGATGTGGATTGCGTGGTAATGCTCTTGTTCTATTCGACCAGGACTCCATAGACGTTTTCACTTTTGGCCAATTTCATTTCTCTCCTTGCATCTAGCCTTTCTCTGTGAGTTACGTCGCCAAGCATGCATCGTCCCTCTATCAATCACCCGTCCATGCTCTTGAACACCACACAAGTGTAGAAGGACACAATATATTATGTAGTACACATCATAGTGATTGCAAAGTTTGTTACCCTATATTTTTCAGATAAAAAAAGAAGTAGGACTATTAATAAAACAAAATGCAATATTTAATATTCCAACCCTTAGTACTCAATGACTGTGTACAAAATCATCTACGCCGCGGCAGCCTGTTCCGTCCTGCTTGTATCTGCCTTGTCTCCAATCAGAACCAGTTTCGCTTCCCTCTTCACAGCCAAGACCTCCTCCGCCGGCAGCCCGTCCGCTTCCATAGCTTTGATTAACGCCATCGCGTCCTCCTTCAATCCACGCCTGAACGCCTCCATGATTGCGAGACGGAAGGTCTTAGAAGTGCGGTAGCACGGCAGCAATGATGGATTGTTAGCCGTATCGGCTTTTGACGGCATGTTTTGCAACAAAGTGGAAGCAAGGCTGAAGTCGCCACGGGCCATGAGGGCTTGCATCATTACTTCGGTTGCGGCTGTAGTTGGTGGCCCCACTGGATTTAACAAATGCTAAGTTAGAGAGCAATCAAGTGACAACAAGCTACCAAACTCACCCTTTAACTCCGTGATGGCGTTGAAGAACCTCCACGCGCTGTCGAAGTCGCCGACGCTCAAGCATCCGACGAACACCGCTTCTAAGGTAGCCCTATTCGGCGTACTGAGCAGGACCCGTCCCGCCGCATCGTAATCCCGCATATTCGGCGTGTTATCCCTCGCATTCGCCCAAACAACCTTCAGCTTCTCCAAGATCCCCGCAACAACGCCGACTGCCCTCCCCACCGCCTCACCCCCGCCTACTTTGACCATGCCGACTACGAGCGCCTCCAACACCGTCTCAGACATGTGCAACCTCTTCGACTCTATATCGTCTAACAGTTGCGCCATCGTCGAGATATCCCCACCGCCAGCATGCGCCCTCGCGAGCAGCTCGAGCGTCTCCTCGTCCGGCCTGACACTGAACCCCGCAGACGCCGCGAGCCGCCACACACGCACGGCGGCTTTCGGGTCGTTGAACCTATCCAACTGCATCCGCATGACGACGTTGAATGTTTGCGCGCGAAGGTTCGATGGCGGGCGACGGTCCCTCGCGGCCGGGTCAGCATTCGGTGGTTCGTGTTGGGACGCGTACGTGGCGCGTTGCTCCGCCGCGGTGTCGACCATGTCATCAAGAATCACCATGGCCGCCGTCGGATCTGGGGAGGTCCGACAGACCGCCGATAGGAGCGCCGTCATTGACGCGTTAGTCGGCGTTTGCTTCAGCTTCCTCATGAGCTGGTACATCTTGTAGGCGTCGTCGGCCTTGCCGGCGACCGAGAGTACCCACAACGCCTGATCGTTCAGCCAGGCCGACGTCCGCTCAAAGTCCTTTCCGAAGGTCTGTAGCGCCTTGTGCGCGTCCGTCACAAGCTCGACAGCCTCTTCTACTGGCAAGACCTCTCGCTTCGCGGCCGTGCATGCCGAATCGAGGAAGGTCGCCAAGGTCATTCTCGACGGCGCCCTTCCATGATCCTGGATCATCCGATCCATGACCTCCTTCGCGCCCTTAAAGTCCCCGCCCCGCACATGGCCGAGCATCTCTGCGGACTTGATCGAAACCCAGACATCCGTGGAAGGATCGGTCGCGACGCCTCCTTTCTCCATTGCCTTTAACATCGCCGCCGTCACCCGTTCCATCTCGTCCCATCGACCCGCCTTGCCCAGCGTCGAGATCAGCTCGCACGTAGCAGGGATGGTGGGGTACCTGCCCCCGCCAATAACGTCGTCGAATGCTGCAATGGCTTCATCGAGCCTCATGGCCACGCTCGCCTCGGCTATTTTCTTAGATTGGCTCGCGTGCTCGGCGGGAGTAATGAGTTCGCCGTCAATCCGGGGTCCAGTGATGGCGCCCTTCTTCCTCATGAACTTAATCCAGCCCGCGACGGCTTTCTCCGCTCCCTGCTTTTTGAAAAGCTCTAAGACGAGCTTGAGCACCTCGAACGGGATCGTTAAGCCCTTAGCTTCGATTTTATCCAGCACGCTCTTCACGTTGGCGGTAAGCATCCCCTTTCTCTTGGCCACAAAGCAGGCGCGGAACAACATCTCCATTCCAAGCGCGTCGATTTCCACCCCATCACTGCCTTTGTCTTGCAAAAAGCTGTCGAGCAGGTTCCGACCCGCCTGCTGCGACATCGACGCTCCATCCAAGACGCGCGCGACGGCCAACACGCTAGCAAAGGTTCCAAAGCCCATGGCCTGCGCTGCGACATGCGCAAAGTCGTCGGGCTCAAAGCACTCCCGAGCCGCCTTCATTAACGCCGCCTTGTCTTCCCGCGCCTTTACCAGCTCCTCTAAAAACGCCCTATCCGCCCTCCCCATGACCACCTCCGCACGCCCCGGCACCGGCCCGCCGACGACCTGCTGCCTGATCTTTTCAAAGCATCTACCAGCGCCCTCGACATCCCCGGTCCTAAGCAGTCCCAGCCCGAGATCCGACAGCATCGCCAGGGGCACATGCCTCCGCTCGTCGCTCGGAAAGAACTCCCTCGCGCCTTCCAAGTCCCTCGCGACCACCGCCGACGCGAAACATACATCCTTCAACCCATCCGTCACCCTCGGAAATCCCTCCACCCCATCCCTCGCGTACCCATACCACTCCAGCACCTCCGCATGCCTCCCCGCGATCGCCAACGCCTCCGCAAACGACGTCAGCGCCGCCGACGTGAACTTGAGCCCGTCGACGGCCATGACTTCGCTTAGAACCCTCTCGGCCTCCGCCACGTCCCCGTGCGCGACGCAAACGTCCACGAAGGCCGCATAGGGGACGGAATCTGTCTCGAGCTCTGAACCCCTGTAGGCATCAAACCACGCGCGCGCCGACGGCAGATCGCCGTGTTCTGCACCGGCGTACGCATGCGCGAGGATTAGGGCCGCGTAGGTTTTGGGCCCGGGTAGAAGGTCAGGGTTGTGCGTCATGTGGGCATCGTGATGCCGGATGGTGCCTACGACGTCGCCGCGGTGGGCGAGGGAGGTGAGGAGGGCGTCGTGCACAGGGAGATCGAGGGAGAGCTCGCGAGCGAGGGACTCGTCGAAAAGGCGGCGGGCGCGGGTGAGGAAGTTAAGCTGGTGCTCGAGGTCCGCGATGTTACGGTTCACGGTTGCGAGGAGGGGGTCGGAAGGTGCCGAGAGCGCTTGAGAGTGCTTCGTTGACCAGTCGGATTCCGTTCGCCCCGTGTCCGCCGGCCCCTTCGTTCCCTTCGCTCCCGCTCCGCCGTCTCCGATTGGGCTTCCTTTCGCCGCGGTCGCCATCATCTCATCCATCAGCCTTGCGCGCCGTCCCCTCTCGAACCGCAGCATCTTCATCACGACCAAGTCATCCTCCGCCAGCGCTTTGATCAACGCCGACATCACCTTAGCTTCCAGCGGATGGCCCATCTCCTTCGCGTGGGTGACGACGATATTGATGTCCTCGTATATCTTGCCCGGCCATCCCTTCCGCGGCCGTCGGGAGATCATCGGCTCGAGGAGCCCAGTGTAGATTGTCGGATCCCAGTCTTCGCGGGAGGCAAGGTATGCCGATCTGTTTACATCCACGTTAGAGTGATTATGGTGAACGTTGGCCAGCAGGTGACCTACCGCGTCTCAAAGTACTCGAAGGCCAACCGATGCGCGTCGGCACCTTTCCACTTTACCTTCTCGGCCGCGAAAGCCTCAAGGGTGAGGTCCCGAGGTGGTTCCCCGATAGCGGGAGGGCGAACCGGCTTTCTCGTCGCGCTTCGCGATCTCGACCGCTTGGGTGCATGAACTTCGGTCGACTCCGAGGCCGCGGGAGAGTCAGAATTCAACAACGATCGAATACGATCGGCCGTCGACGTCGTTGGTGCCTTCTTTGAAATGGACCCGTCCACCTCTCCGCGATTGCCACCAGCGACAGCTGAGGCTAACCGGCGCGACTCCACCGCGTAAAGAATCCGCACACGACCACAACAACGTGGGGATGACCTCGGGAGGGTCGTAAGGGTGCGGAGACGGCTTCGGAGGAACCGCGTTGGCGTCGTGATGGATGTCGTGCGGAGCATTTTCTCTTTTGACAGCCAGTTTCGTCTAATTACCACTCATGCGATCAGTTGCGGACAGTCCAGGGACGATCATCAGTTCTTTTTTTTAAGTGTATTGTGAATTCAAATATCGGTCAACAGCATGTACAAAACTCGAGAACTACATCATGTCGCCAGGACGATGTCTACACATCATGAAACGGATCGAACGATGGGGCCACTGAACGTCCGCGATTAAGGTGTACGTTTTCTTGTTGCCCATGTAAAGAGCCGGTGCACGCCATGGCCCCGCGGACGGGGAGGGGACGTCCCAGCGTGAACTAAAGGCGTGCCAAATTGGAAAAAAAAATTGGACGCCACGCGCCTTTTATACCCCAGCCGCGGCAGGCAGCCCTACCTCGTTCTAGCGACCGTTTGCATAAGTCCGTGACCTCGAGCTGTTGCGTGTTGTAACGAGGGCATTAAAAGCTGGTATGGGAGATTGTTTGTAAGCACCACTAGCACAAAGCACTGCACTGCAACGCAAACACTCAAATCATGACAGGCGATTGAACATGCTAAATCAATTGCAGAAAAATGACCAAAGGCTCACACATTTTTTGCAAGCAAGAAAACATACATACATAGCACTAAGGTAAATGTGTTTGACAACAGCCCGGCTAGCTCAATCGGTAGAGCGCAAGACTCTTAATCTTGAGGTTGTGGGTTCGACCCCCACGTTGGGCGCTGAGTAGCGAGTAACAGTATTTTTTTATTGATTTATCTCGTCAGTTATTACGACTTCTGCCTCCATACATACTTGTGCCTTCGTTTTTTCTTTACGTCTTTTTTCACCTCCGTACTTAGTGCCTTCGTCTTTTACCTCCTGTCCTTGGAGCCATTCACGCCACGCCAGGGAGCCTTGGCAACGGGCGAATCAACCGTGCAACTAAACATCCACGTTCCCGTCTGTCGCAGTGGCCAGCAGCGCCGCTCGCCAATCATAATAAATCAGGTCGACCAGGGTGGCGGGAATGCGTGTCAAGACAATTAAAAATCGCCTACTTTCTCAACTTCGTTTCTGGCTTACACATATCGCATCCGCACACTAAACATTTGCTATAAGCTGCTTAACTTAAATTAAATTTTTTTAGCAGTGGGATAAGAAGTTAAAAGGGGCTAAATGGGATGAGAACAAACAGGTATTTCCCTTCGTAGCGCCAGCCGCCTCAACGGAACGACTTCAGCGTCTCGGAGAGCCTGCTAGGCAACTATGGAAGTAAGAAGACATCCACGCTTTCGGCCACCTGTTATGCATGTTCGACGAAGTTTTCGATGCTCTCGTCAGCTCATTCGTACCCGCGCCTTCGTTTTTACTTGTGCTCACCTGCTTGGTTGTGTCACTTCTCCCCTCCGCTGGTGGTCCCTGTCCCCGACCCCCAGCCCCTCTCGTCGCGATGCGCACCCCATCCGCCTCCTCGACCCCTTCCACCTCCGCGCCCGTCATTATGCTGCCAGCTTCCCCATCGAGTCGCTCTATCATCCCATACTTTGGAGCGGGCGCATCCTTCTTCTCCGTCTGCTTTGGTTTTCGGCCTTCAGATCCGGCAGCTACGGGTCAACGACACTCCGTGACCTGACACGTCCGCTCGCTACAGCCCCTCATCCGCGGTGAGCTCCGACATCAAGCGAGAGTCGGATTCCCGGGTATAGCTGTTGGCGGTTTACATAGGCAGCGGTGGTCGGTCTTGGTCGTTGACACCGAGCGTTCACTCTCGGTTGAACTTTCGACGACTTTGACGTCCGATCACCATCATCGCCATCCATGCAGGCCAACAGCATCCTGTCGGCGCAGGAGCTGACGATGGATCCCGACGACGTCTTCTCAGTCGTCGGTAAACTTGGGGAAGGGTACGCTGGGCTGTGGTTCCGTTTGCTCTGACGGCTGCATCGTGGTCTAATCGTCGTCGACAGGTCCTACGGCTCGGTCCACAAGGGGGTTCACAAGCGGACGGGTCAGATCGTGGCCATAAAGCGGATTCCCGTCGAGAATGACCTGGAGGATTCGCTGAAGGAGATATCGGTCATGACAGGTCGGTTGCGTTCTTTGGACGAGGTAACGCTGATTGTTGTCGGTCACCGCAGGATGCGAGTCGTACTATGTCGTTGCCTTTTATGGAAGCTACCTAAAGGATAACTACCTCTGGGTACGGCCAAAGCAGCTTTGAAAACGATTATATGCATTTGCTGATGGCATTACTAGATCGTGATGGAGTACTGCGCCGCAGGATCGGTGTCGGACATCATGAACCTGTGCCATAAGACGCTGGACGAGGGGCAGATCGCCGTCGTGTGCAAGTATGTGTTGCATGGGCTCGCGTACTTGCACTCGAAACGGAAGATCCACAGGGATATCAAGGCGGGGTACGTTGCGTCGTCGACTGGCGTTGGTCTTGCATAGTCATTGATTTCCTGTTTTTTTTTTTAGGAATATCTTGATCAATGACGGAGGGGAGGCGAAGCTCGCGGACTTTGGTGTCGCCGGTCAGCTAACGGACAACATGTCAAAACGGAACACGGTTATTGGGACGCCTTTCTGGATGGTGCGCTTATCTTCCTTCATATTGTTTGCTGAAGTGTGACCGTGAAGGCACCGGAGGTCATCCAAGAGGTCGGGTACGGCGTGAGCGCGGACATTTGGTCGTTGGGCATTACGTGCATTGAGATGGCGGACGGCCGGCCACCCTACCACAACATCCACCCCATGAGAGCGATCTTTATGATCCCGACAAAACCGCCCCCGAAGCTGGAGGACGAGACCAAGTTTTCTGCGCCGTTTCGAAATTTCATCGCGAGGTGTTTAACGAAGGATCCGAAGGAGAGGCCGACGGCGGAGACCTTGATGGCCGTGAGTTTTCACGGCTTGCTTTCTCGTTTGTTTTGAAGGAGTTTAACGTGGTGCCACAGGATCCCTTCATTACATCAGCACCGGGGTTGGACGCCGTTGGAGACATCGTGAAGGAAACGCTGGAGGCAATTGCGAAGGGCGGGTTGGAGGATCGGAAAGAGGACGATGATGACGACGACGAGACAAGCGGTGGGTCGGACGGGAGGGACGAGGCGGCGGCCCGCGCGCTCCGTGGCGAGGCGCCCGTGGCCCGACCGCGAGAACGGGGAGCGCGGCCCGTCTCGCGGCAAAACGCGCGGCGGCGGTCCAAGACGCCCGGCGGGGGTCGGTCCGACGATGACGGCGATATGACCATTAAGTTGGGGAAGGGAGAGGCGCCGGCGGCATCGCGCGGGGGTGCAGCGACGGACTCGAGCGGCGCAGTGTCACCGACATCGCCGCCGGGAGGACGGGGGCTGGAGCCGGGGCGGTCGGACGGTGAGGACGATGGAGGGACGATCACGATGGGGATGGCGGGGAGGCTTGCTGGCGCCTGGAGCGTGTCGCAGGTCGCAGGGTCGAGAGATTCGGGGACGATTGTGCTGGGCCGAGGTTTACAAGCGTCGAGCTCGTCCGGGTCCATCTCGAGCGTGCAGGAGACGGGGACGATGGTGCTAACGGGTGCCAATGACGGCACGGCGCGAGGTGGGTTGGTGATGAGCGCTTTAGGAAGTAACGCACGTTACTAATTCCTCGATAGCAGTAATGGGCAATTCTTCGTCAGATACATACCAGCCCGATTTTATGAAGCACATCCGGCAGCAGCAGCAGTACTCCGCTCCACCACCATCCGTCACCGCCTCGACCTCGGCACCACCGACTTCCTCCGTATCCACACCCTACCACGAGGACATGTCCGGCATGGACACGATCAAACCAGCCGCTCGGACGCCATCCACAGTCTCGAGCCCCAATTCGGCCGCTGTCGCAGCAGCTGACGCAGCGATCGCGGCCGCAAAACGGAAGCTGCCGCAATCGGCGTCGGTGTCCCAGTCCAGTGGCGCGAAAGTCGGTAACCCAGTGCTGTCACCACCAGTACCTCGACAGTCGCGTCAGGCGTCCGACGGGAGCCTACCGCCAGCTCCACAGCAGGAGAAGCCCGTACCACCGGCCCCGCATCCCACCATGTTACCTCGCGCGCAGAGCACGTCCGTTGACGACCTTAGGGAGCTACTGGGCGAGTTGGAGGCGAACATGGAGCGAGAGATCCAGGCCACGCGGCTCCGCTACGAGATTAGGAAGGCTCCGATATTGGACGCCATTCTCGCGAAGGGTGGGAGACTCCCGTTTAAGGAAGGGATTCCGGAGCGGAGAGGGGCCGCGTCGAAAGAAGGATGAAGTGGAGTGGACGCTTTTTTGGAGGGACGCGTTTTGTATGCGAAGTTCCGTAGAATTAATAGAATTAATATAAGTGACAAATACGCAGCCTGCCACAAGCAGGGCTGGCTGGCTTTCAAAAAACGTGATCAAATTATTGCGCCGCCACAATGAGAACGCCCCTCCCCACAACGGATCGATCAGCGATCCCCATCGTGGCCAGCTTCACCCGGCGTCGCAGAATGGTTTGCGGCACAGGGTTACGATGGATGATGTCATCTTGGGTCGCCTGGGTAGGATTGCCCCAGCATCTCCTGTTCGCCATCGCTCGCCGTCCCCATCCCCAGCTCTTGACCCTCGCACCCTCATCCACGCGCTCGCTCTTCCTCTCTCTGCCATTCTCGCCGGCCGCTCCTTCCTTTGAGATCCGCGTCTTACTGTGATGAGGTATGCGGAACGGGCCCGGTCAAACCAAGCAAATTTGGCGAGGATAATAACAGCCCGGCTAGCTCAATCGGTAGAGCGCAAGACTCTTAATCTTGAGGTTGTGGGTTCGACCCCCACGTTGGGCGATGAGCAGCGAGTAACAGTATATTTTTATTGATTTTTTACGACTTCTGCCTCCATACATACTTGTGCCTTCGTTTTTTCTTTACGTCTTTTTTCACCTCCGTACTTTGTCCCTTGCCACTGTTGCCACATGGTCACCATTCACGGCAGGGAGATCTTGACATAAAAAGAGTCAATCAAGCTACAGCATCGCGTCTGTGGCCAGTAGCGTCGTCCGCCAATGATGTTAAGTAATGGCGACCACGGTCAGCGGCAGGCGTAGCAGTAACGGCATCCAGCGCAACACCTCAGCACTCTTCATCATCCGCTGTCACAATGGTAGCTGCGGAATGTGGTCCCCGTCAGCGCAACTTCCTTGGACGATCAACGCCGCTAAATGTCATGGGGAGCGGCGTTGTCCGAGGATGATTCTGTCATCACCCCAATGGGATGTAACGGGATACTCTGCACGTACTGTCGTGCTCCTCTTTGGCAAGGGTGTTGATAATGTAACATATGACAAGAAGACGACATCGCTTTATACAACATTTATACTTCCTTAAAAACGTGCCCGCATATGTACTACACATCAACAACAAAAAAAAGGACCGCCCCAGCATGGATAGTAAAACGCGCGTCTCAATCATCCGTCCCTCCGTTCAAGCCAACAAAGCCGGACACCTTTCCATTAGTGTATGCACCCTCTCAAAATTCGGCACCCGCTCCTTTATCCTCTCGATCTTATCTTCCCTCTCCTTCACCCCTACCCTGCCCATACGACTGTTGCTAATGCCTCCACCGTCAACCCCTCCAATAGACTCCACCTCCCTAATCTCTGTGATGGCCTGCCTGTACTTCCTCCTCAGGATCGCCCACTGATTCTTCGCCAGCTCCTTGCTCCACTCCTTTGTCCCGTACCTCCCATTGAGGCGGGCGGCCATGCCCTCGTACAACTCATCATCCCTCTCGCTGCTCCTCCGCCTCCGTCTGGCTCCAAACAGCTCCCGCTCCCACTCCTCCTCGTCGTCGTCGGCACCCAACAAACTGGCGGAGCTGCCACTCCTGCTGGCCAAAAGGCTGCCAGTCCCAACCTTGTCCTCAAAGTAACCAACCATCGCCTCGGCGTTCGCCGTCTCCATCTCCCTCAGCACCGCTTCGTAAGCCCCAACTCCCCCGCTTCCCTTGAGCAGATCAAACCTCAGTCCCCTCACTTCCGTGAAGCCCATGCCCAACTTCCGTATATGCGCTCTCGCGAGATCCGGGTCTTGCAGCAATGTCCCGTAAACGTGCGCGCGGAGATCGCGGCATAGGGGTGCGAGGTGCGTGAGGAGGAGGTGCGGGTGGAGGGAGTGCGCGATGGAGGTGATGACGGCTGGCGGGAGATCGGAAGCCGTGACCCGCATGCTGGCGGCGCTGGCGACGGCGGGCGTGATCGTCGGTGGTGCGGCGGCCGCTGCCGGCGAAGCGGCGCTATGATGAAGGGAGAGGCGGTGGCGATGCTTCGAGCTCGAGGGAGGGGTTACCATTTGAGAAAGCCCTCTGAAACTGGGTCGCCAAAGATGTCAAACAAGCCAACATGGCTGAGTGCTGAACGAGGATTCTTCGAAGGAATTAAACGGGAACAGAATAAACAGCAAAGTGCGAACACCTGCGCGTGCATGCACGGCGCAAGGCTGCCATCGGGCTCGCCCACTATCCAAACTAGCTGGGAACCGTCCTTAACTTATAATCCTCGGAAAGCGGCCGCGAGGGATGTCGCCCGAACAGGGCAGAGGGCTCCGTCGTTTAACTGGCAACGGGCTGCGTCCGTGTCTGCCTTGGAGGGCGTCATCCTGGCGAAGTTGCACAAAGTAAAAAGGAGTTTCACCCAGCGTCCGGTCTGATCGCCCCTAACTCGACACCTCACCCCAAACCCGCTGCAGGCATGGCCGGGTACGACTCCCGGGTCATGCAGGCGCTGCCGTCGTCGTCAGGTGCCTCAATGCCGGCGCTGCAGTCCATGCCAGCTACAGCCCGGAGAGGGCCGGCTGGTGATCACATCGCCGGGCTTGCCGCTCGGGCCGGATCACGGCAGGATCGGAATGGCGTTAAACCGACAGGTAATGTTAGGTTTGCCGTGCTTGCATAATCGGCCCCTCCGGCTTCGGATGGGGG
>JADGJL010000086.1:0-15837 GCA_027600665.1 Irineochytrium annulatum
CGAGGGGCGGTGGACAGGTGCGTGCGGAGGTGGGCGAGGGCAGATTGGGAGGACGTGTAGAAGCAGCGGGGACGGCAGGAGCGGGCGGGGATGGCGGCTTGGAGGGGGCAGGACCAGTCGATGTCGGGATCAGAGAGGTCGGAGGTCGATTGTGGGAGGCTCAAGCTCGGCCTGGCGGCGGGTGGAACGTCGGGTGCGTGTCTAGCATGGCCTCGTCCGCATCCAGGGCTGCCGGCGGTGGGATGGGAGGGCGGCTGTCGATGAAGATGTTGGCACGGAGGCGGGCTGCTCGAATTGGGTCGCGAGGAGCGAGTTCGGCGGCTCGGGCGAGGAGGGTCTTCCGGAGCGGACCCGCACGATTTCCTTTTAATTCGGTTTAATTTGTTGAAATCGGAACGACCCAGTCTATGCTGCGTTCGCGAAGCGCTGTTGAGTTGTGCGTATGATAGCGGTGCATTCAATTCTCGAATTCGCCACACTTGTATGAAATGCTCCCAGATGTCGTTGAATTATGTTGAAATATCGGCAATACTCGATCGGAAATAGTCGGGTTTATGTTTATTACTAGTATCATACAAGTGTGGCGAATTCGAGAATTAAATACACTGCTATCATACGCACAGCTCAAAAGCGCTCCGCGAACGCAGCATAGACTGGGTCGTTCCGATTTCAACATAATTCAGTAGTATTGATAATATATATATATATGCGCGACTCCGGAAAATTACAAGAGGATAACGAGAGGGCAACAAAAGATTAACAACATTTACAATGCTAAGTAAAGCGCGAAACGAGAATTAAAAAATCAGAGACTAACCATAGGTAAACAGGTAAAACAAATAAAGGGTTGTGAATACAAATATGTGGATACGCGAGTTACTGCGGCCAGGGTAAAACGTCATACGCTCTCCCAAACTCTTCGCTATATCGGTAGCACGCGAACCCTCCGTTTCCGACTGCTATACCGTCTGCAACACCCCTCCATTCTTCCCCTTCCCCTTCACGCCATGCGAAGGCTCCTTCCCCTTTCCCTTCCCGTTGCCTCCCTGCGCACTAGGCTCCTTTACCTTCCCTTTTCCACCAACGCTTGGCTCCTTCCCCTTCCCTTTCCCCCTCCCCTTCGGAGGCGGCGCAAAATCCTCCTCGTCCTCCTCCTCGGAACTCTCCTCCTCCTCCTCATCTTCGTCTTCATCGTCGTCATCCTCCTCCGCATTATCATCATCCTCATCAACGGCTATCGCCGATCCATTCGCCGACGCAGAGGGTCTGCCGTTGGGTAGGGGCGGCATAACCCCTTTCACTGGCACCGGCTTCGTGATTGCAGGGACGGCGGACGACGATGAGGGGGCGGGGACGACGCGAGGTATAACGGAAGTGGACACGCCAGGCATAGCGTGACTGCCATTCGTCCCGTTGACTCCAACGGGCGCAGCACCTTCCGGCGGCGGTATATAATTCGTCCTCCTCCTGATCGGCTTCCTCTCCTTCGGCTTCTCCTTCTTCGGCTTTACCGCTGCCACACCCCGTCCCCTTCCCCTCCCAGCGCCATTCGCCAGCGCCGCCACGCCCGGCGCCAAAGTTGCCCCGGTCGAAATAAGCGGTGCAGTCCCACCCGCCGTTGCAGCCGTCAGCCAAGTTGGTATGCCCGTCGTCGGCAGCCCCGACGCGGCAACACCGGGAGTCCCGCCCTGCCCTCTAATGCTTTCCGCGAACGCGCTGAGGATGGAGGCGGGCGTCGGGATGGCCATAAGCGCAGTCTTCCCAAGCCCGTTGCCCTTCATCCGCGCGGCGGCGTTGATGAGCTTCGCTCCTTGCTGGAGCGCGGTGAGGGCGGCGGAGATGACGTTGGGAGCGAGGTTGGCGGCCTTCAAGCGGGCAGCAAGCTGTGTGACAGCGGCGGTGGTGGCCATCTCAGTTGCGAGTGCAATAGCCGCGGGGCCCGAGGCGGCGGCGGCGGCAGTTGTTGCTGCACTGGCAGCGGCCGCGTTTGCAGCGGCGGTGCTGTGGCCGTTTGCAGTAAGAGAGGGTACTGTTGTCGTTCTGTTGTACCACAAAAAGCAAACCGTTAATTGCGCAGCCGCAAAATGAAGCTCTTAACATCTTACGTTGCGACAGGTACAACTAGCGGGATCGGGGTAGGGATGGCGATCGGGATCGGGTAAGGTGGGATCTGTGGTAGCGTCGTGACAGGCGGAACGACAGCGGGATTGACCGGCACCTGCGCCTCGACGGTCACCCCTGGGCTCGGCCCGGGTGACGCCGACTCCGTCTTGACCCGCTTGGACGCCCGCTCGGCCTCCTCCTTGTCCGCCTCCTCATCCTCCACCATCTCAATCCAGCTCGTGTCCAAACTCGCCTGCTGCGCCGCCACCTTCCGCTTCTTTTTCCTCTTCTTCTTATCGGACGGGTGATCGAGCCCGAATACGCCCAAACCCAAACTCTCCTCCAGAAAACCCCCAAGCCTCTGATCGAGGCACACGCCTCTCGCCAGATCCCGAGCCCGTGCAAGAGGCACCCATGTGCCGAACAGCATTCCCTTCCTGCATCGGACGCGCTGCCGCTCCAAGGACAAGACGATTGTCCGCTCCTGGTCCGTTTCAAGCCCGCCGGCGTGGAGAAGCAGCGTGGCGTTTATCATGTCGTTGTCGACCCGTCGTAGCAGCGCAATGCCCTGACCGGGGGTTGGTGGAAGTGTGCGATGGAGCCATGTGATGTAGACGTAGATACCGTCAATTGATGTGAGCCATAAGGGCGTTGTGAGTGGTTGAAGCGGGTTTATAAGCGTGAGCTGAGCGGGGTCGATGACGACGGGCGGCTCGGCCACCGTCTGTGAGCTGTCCTCGTCGCCGTTATTGGAGTCCTCTGACGCTGATGCTCCAGAATTTGAACGCGGCGGATGAACCTTCACTGCGAGCGCTGGATGCTGATCCCATTTCGGGCCGACGATCCCGCGCGCGAATTCAATGGGTACCCACACGCCCTCGGACTCCGGTGGGACGGCCTCGGATCCCCGGAGAACAGCCACCCGCAGCTCTTCGTCCCCGTCCCTCAACTTTACCAGAAAGCTCTGACTCGGTTCCGGGCTCCGTTCCCCTCCACCGCTCATGAACATCCCCATCAAAGAAATAGCAGCATCCACTTCGGTGGTTCTGAACGGTGATGTCGGACCACCATCCGTGCCGCAGAGTTCGACCTGTCGCCTAATCTCAGCCCAACATGCGAGCCAGAAGGCCGACACGGCCGAGGATGGCGCTTGCGGCCCGCCCGCGTCGAGGATTGCGATGACGTCCGCGGCCTTGATGTGGCCCCGTTGGTCGAACGCTTCCAGGCTCCGCCCGTCCTCCTGCTTGACCGCCGCTGACCGGCCCGCTGACGCCACCGATGAGGAGGCTGCCCCGGCAGTGGCGCCGATTGTCGAGATCCGAGAAGGAAGCCGGAACTTCATCTGGAGGCCCAGGTGCGCAAGTGGATTTGTGTGAAATCTGGGCGAACTCCCGCGATGGTGGCCCGCGTTCCTTGCTGGGGTTTGGCCTTGGCGGTCGCCCGGCCTCCGATCCCGGCCCAGTCTTCAGTCACCCTGACGCCGGCGCGCTCCTGCTCGCAGGGTGCGCGGAGGTGGACTCCAGAGGAAGATCGGTTGCTGCGGGATGCCAAGCGGAAGGATCCCGCAACCATTACCTACGCGGAGCTTCAAGCTATGCACTTCCCAAACCGATCCGTCAATGCCCTGCGAGGTCGCTGGCTCCGATACCTGGATCCCAACCTAGGCCCGGTGGTCCCTGTCCACAATGTTAGAAAGTATCCCTGGACCGAAGAAGAGGATGCGTTTCTCCGGCGGAGTACGAAGCTCGGCTGGACGTACTCGGACATGAAGAGGGAGCGATTGAACCATCGGTCTCTCGATCAGATCAAGACACGAATTCAGCATTTGGTGGGGATACGACCGGGGAGCAGATCCGCTCGCAGCGTTTCTCGTGTGCCAGAGGAGCAGCCGGAGTGGACTTTAGACAATGATCAACTGGTGGGCATCAAATTAAATTCAGTCACGGCTAACATGTGTTTTATTTGAAGTTGTGGGAGCTTGTTCAGCAGCACGGACCATCCTGGGACTGGATAGCGGCGGAGTTTCGACGAACAACTAGCAAGGCGCATCCGAGCCCGCTGATGAATCCGGTTGCAATTTCACAGCGATATTGGCAAATCGTCACTTCCCTTAAACCCCCCCTGCCCGTTAAAGTACCTCATAGGGACAACGTTACGTCCTCGGATCAACCCCGACTTGCAGCTCCGAGCGAGAAAACGCACAACCCCTTTGAAATTCCCATCTCTATCACCCATCTCAAAGCCATCGTAACTACCTTGGGGACGATTGTCGCGCACGTGAACCAGCCCATAGAAGGGTTCTCGCTACCGGCGAATGGATCAGCCGAGAGTCCCGCGATGGAACTTGTTTTGCACGTTGGCAAAGGGAATTTGGCGACGGTTATGGCGGCTTTGGGCGGAAAGAGCGAAAAGGGACTGCAGGTGCAGGCGACGATGACGATCGATACGGGGTTGGGATATGCGACGGATTTGGATGTAGCTTATGGAGCGGCACCGGCAAGGGTTGAGGATGGAGCGGAAGGTTCGACGGTTGTAGATGAGGGGAAACCGGTGGAGGATAAAATGCAGGCTGTGGCGGTTTTGGAGGCGGCGAAGGCAGCGAAGGTCCCTTCTTTGCTTTGAAGAATTAGCGTCGTTTCTCTTTATATCAAAGTTTGTTGTTGTGTACGTGCCTTATCATAGTGATCCTCATAATTATCTTGTAACAAACGTTTAAATCGTGCTACGGTTAGCTGCGTTCTTTTTTTAATATACGTCTCATGTGAGACTAATGATTGATTGTCCATTGAGGGAGAGCACATTTTGCAACAGACACTTGCTGACTACTGAGGGCTTGACGTTGCTAAGTCCCTGGGCTGCAGGTTAATTTGTGTGAAGGCTTCACGCTCAATGAACGCGCCAAGAGCATCCAGGGTGCACCCTTGCCCCGTAATGGCGTAATGCTCGTCATCTGCAGTCTGCACCATGGTGTTTAATTGCTGGTGTTTAATCCTGCCGCCTCAGTTATGGTCCGCAAGTTTTACGTCCAGCATAAAAATTGCTCGGCGAGGGTCCTTTCATTTTTTGATCTTAGCGTGCGGACGGAGCGCGCTTCCCCTTGCCGAGGCGCAAGAGCGGGGTCCGGCACCTGCGAGAGCTGGCACCGACGCTGGTAAACTAAAATAACTGCGTCCTGCCGCCGGCGAGCTCCCAGCCGACGCACCCACGTCCGTCAGCTACCTATTTGTTATAAAAAAACATCCTCCCAGGTCCTCGCCGTGAGACGGGACAGGGCCACACGCTCCTATTAGCGCACCCCTCTGCCTCGCGTCATGCTCCCATTCACCATCGAGTCCATCCTGCGGCCTCCCCCGCCGCCGCCGCCTTTTATTGAGGAACCGCCACTCCGATCCATCACCACGACTTCCTCGCCGACCCCTTTGCCGCGCCCCTGCTCGCCACCACGCAGCCAGCCGCCAACTCCCCTCCTTTTCTCCTCGCGCTCGAACTCAACAAGCCTGATCGTTTCGTCATCACCCCCGCCGTCAACGCCGCCGACGAGGGCATGGTCTCTTCCGGACCCAACCTCCATCATATCCACGTCAGCAACCTCCCAGCCGAAGCGCGACCTTCCTCCGCTGCACGCATGGCTCCCTCGCTTGCAGCACCGCGACTATCCGTCACCTTCACCACCGCCTTCGGTTCTGCAAGCACCTGGGGCACCGGGAGCAGCGAGCCCGTCCCCGCTTGCCCCTTTGATCGGGTTCGGCTCGTCCACGCACCCACTATTGCGGATGCAGACAACCTTAAACCCGGCCATTGCGCACATGGACGACATCGATATGGTCGACCGTTCCCCACGCGACGGTTCTCCGACCTTCTCCACCTTCTCGTCTGTTACCGACGACGACGCCCTCAGCAGCGGCAGTGCGTCTGGCGATGACCCGTCCACGCGTCCTGACTCCATGTCGGCGAACTCGGCGGCGGTGGCAGGGTCTAGGGATGGGCAAGGCCACTACGTGTGCCAGGAGCCCGGCTGTGGGAGGACGTTCACGAGGAAGCACAACCTCAAGTCGCATCAGTCCATCCACAACGGACTCAGGAAGTTTCCCTGTTCGGCAGCCGGGTGTGGGATGATGTTCAGGAGAAAGCAGGTGAGCGGGAAATTGTGCGTTATTGACGGCATTTAGCGTGATTAACACCTTTCTTTTCATTCAGGACCAGTCTAGGCACTTCCGGTCCGTCCATGAGGACTCGGGCAACCTGCCTCACAAATGCCTCTGCGGAAAACGTGAGTGCCACGTTCCTTCCTGTTCGTAATGACCTACTAATGATTGTTGACAGAATTTGCGCGCTCCGACGGGCTATCCCTACATCAGCGGCGAATTCACAAGCTCGGGTGATCTCGCATGTGGGGTAGCTACCATCGGCCTTTACAACCTCTTAGAGATCAAGTGGAGACTCATTTAGTGCCCAGCGCGACGGTCATGTTAGTCTTCAGCTGAACGACTATCATTATTCTAGTATTTATACTGCACATATTCGCCTACAATGATAATTAATACGGATGACGCGCATTCAAATGGCGCAACTTACACTGAGCTACATTTGTTCGAGGGCATCTTTTTTATGTTGGCAAGATGAAGTTGTTCCCGCATCGGTCATTTCAGTCCGAACCTCCTAGTTTCCATCTGCAAAATTAACAAAACTTCTGGGTATCAAAACTCGTGCCTCTCATAACAACAAAACCAAGAACCGAGATCGCTATAAATTCTAAACGTCCCAACTACGATCCCCACAAAATGCTCTAATCAGTCCTGTCATTCCAATTCCGAACGCCCTTCGCCCTCATTGCCATCTTCTGGTCCGCGGCCGAGTCAACGGGCCCTCGCTTCGCCTTCCACCTCTTAGGCGAAGTTGGCGCTGCACCCTTGTCGGTCGCCCCCGCTGTAGGCGCAGAAGGCGCCGGGTTGATGAGCGTGATGGCCGGGACGTTCTGCGTGACCCTAACCCAGTCCTTGTTCGCTGCCATCACAGAATTCCCCAAATGAGCGACAAATTGCAGAAACAATTTACTCACTCTGAACGCCTACCGTCTTTGTATCCCTCCTCGCCTCCTCCCTTACCCTCTTCATCTCCGCATGCGCTGCGTTGCTCGCTTCAATCACACGCGCCCTCTCCCTCCCCATGCGGGCGATGTCATCGACCGCGCTCCGGAGCTTCTCGCGTAAGTGCACATTGTCGGCCAAGAGCTGATCAACCGCTGACGCGTCGGCGTGTGCGTGTGGTTGCTGTTGTTGCGTAGTGGGGATGGTGGGCGACCGAGGGCGGCCGGACCCATGCTTCCGTTGAAGCTCCTCCATCGAGATCAGGAGGGAGCTGATGATCTGCTCCTTCCGGCTAATTTCTTCCTTCAAATTGCTCACTTCCTTGGATAATTCCTCGTGGCTAGCGTCGTGGTGCTGCGGATGACGTTGGGGCTTATAAAGTCTTTATTAATCAGATTGCTGAATGCAACAAACCGGTGGCGTCGCATACGGGTTCTGAGTCTGGCTCTGCTGGAACGTGCTTTGCGACTGGCTCTTATGGAAAGCATTCTGGACCAGCTCCATATCCTGCCGCATTTGATGAACGGCTTGCCTCAATTGTTCGTTCTACAACTAAGGTTCAGCGAGTGCACTCTACATTAAGTTCCTACCGCAGATTCCGAATCGGCAAGCTTTTGCCTCAGGTGATGCGCCTCGCCTGCGTTTCCATTAGACTAGAAAACATCCGGAAGGTAACCTTGAATGGACTGGTAGTCAGCTTTTAGCGTATCCAACGAGCCGAACGACTGCAGCTCCGACTTCAGCAGCTGCAAAACGGAGTTAGGCAATAACTTCACGAAGATTTGTGACTCACCCGAACCTCAGCTTCTAACTCATCCTTATCCTTCATCAGCGTTCTGACCAAGTGCTCGTCCAACTTCTCCCTCTTCCTTTCGGCCTCAATCAACTTTTGCTGCCACGCGAGGGCCTCTAACCGTGAAACGTTATTCAAACACGGCGTTTAAGTAGCTATACGTTCCGCCGCCTCAATTTGGAGATGTCGCTCAGCCTCGATCCTCTTAGCCAACTCCTCCCTGAGCGACTGGATGCTGTCGTTTTTGGTTTGCAAGTCTGACTTCAGGTCGCGGACGATCTCAGCATTTGTGGTCGATTCCATCATTTGTTGGTGTGCCTGTATTCATATCAGCTCTTCGCAATAAGCAAGCAATCAACCTTCGCCTCGTAATTCTTCGTCAGTTGCAAAATCTCATCCCGGTACGATTCTGTTCTCTGGCTAAATTCATTCGTCATCCGTTGAACCTGCGAAGGATTTAGCAACTAAGCCGAAGGTTCGGCAACAGAACCTCATGAATATGCGACTCCGTTAACCTCGCCAGCTCCTTCTCCCTGCATTCGACCGCGGCCGCCAGCCCGCTGATGGCCTGGTCCCTCTCCCTTACGAGCGCGTCGAGCGCGACAAGCTCGTTCTTGTGCCGCTCATTCTCCTCGTATGACTCTCTCACGACGGCATCCATCTCGGCCCGAGTCGCCTTGACACGCTCCGCGCTGCGCTGGAGCTCGGCCTGGTGGCTCCTCTCGATCGCTTCCATTTCCGACAGGAGCCGCTGTCGCTGCTGGTCGAACATGGCGCTGACGTTTGTCATTTCCTCTTGGCTCTGAACAATGGGTTATCAGGGCGGGATGCAAGCAGCGTTGTAGAGGACGTACCGAGGTAAGCTTATGTTGCATTTCGGCCACGGTGGTGCTCATAAGTTTCTTGTAATCGTTCAACTCCCACTCGCTCTCGCGAAGCCTTTTCTCCAAATCCCTTGGTGCAATGTTTAGATAAAAAGCTGGCAACCACGAAACCTGTGAGCGGAAACTTCCTGATTTAAAGCCTCCGCCTGCAATTTCGTCTCCAGCCGAACCTGCTCGTTCTCCTGCTCGGCAGCCCGCAATCGAGACTCCATTTCTTCCAAAGCTGTCTGCACCATTGAGAACGAGAGGCAAATTGACAGCTTCTAACCTCCTTCTCCTTCCTCGTTTTCCGTATCGCCTCAGCATGCTGCTGCTCCTGGATCTGACACAGCGATCGAAGACTCGCCAGCTCCGACACCCGCTCGCTTAAGAGAATCTTCAGGTCCGACACCTGCGCATCCCTAAATATCTGTGAGCCCATGTTTCACCTGCGGGCCACAAGGCCCTCCCATCCCGGCCGATCCGATTATACTAAGAGACACACCTCTCTGATATCTCCGTCTTGAGGTTATCCACCAGCAAGTCGAACTGCTCCAGCTCCCGATCTCGCTCCTCGAGCAATGTGAGGTTGTAGGTAAAGTCGTCTTTCAAGATCGCCCAGGCCCGCTGGGCCTCGGCAATGAAGGCATCCTTCTCTTTGATCGAGGTCTCCAGCGACGAGTAGAAGGCGTGGCGCTGGTCGGGGTTCATCGACCTGCAGGAAGCGGACTTGACTGTCCTATTGCCACATTTGACGACTTGAGGAAGCCTAAATTCGGTCATACTTGTCCGGCGCTCGTCCGAACTTTCGGAGAGTGCAACCAAATCTGGGCCATCGGGCTGATTATCATGGCGCTAATCGACTAACTATCTACTACAGTTCCCCATTTGTCCAACACCAACAACCTCGTCTACTTCTTGTACATGACGATCTCCGTCCCCGGCCTCCAAAATGACGATTTGTGGATGGGACATATCGTCCTGTCAATACATAACGTACTTCATTGTCCATCATCTCTGTTCTACCTTGAGCGAATTTGCTGTGCTTCACGAAGTTTTTATTAAAGTCAATTTAGTGCTGTTATGTTCAGACATGTGCAGCTGATCAGATCACATTCTCGCAAGTGTGACAGTCAATGCGGTAATCAGCACTTGTGGGTGTGTTTGATCCTGTTGGGTGCAAGAGCACCAGCGTCGGGTATCTTCATGTATGAGTTGCAAAGGACGTCAAAGGCTCTAGGCCCGAGTCCTTAAGTTGACCAGCGCGTCGGAGAATGTCAGTCGTCCTTGGAGGGCTAGTAGGTGAACAAGGGAAAGGTGTTGAAATCGTAATTTCCAATATTCGGTGGATTGTGCTTCCTTTTGGTACGGAATCGCTGTGAGGTGGCGTGGCGTAGCAACCAACTTTTTGACATCTGTCGCATTTGCTTGGTCTTTGACAAGTCCACAGGCCTTTTTTTCCCGAAGTCAATCATGGCCAGCACAACGCCCATCGAGGCCGTCCAGACCTATGGCCGTAAGGTGAGCGCGCCTTCCTGCTTCCCAGTGTCTGCAATGCAATATTCTTACGCGTGGGACAATTGCTGTCCAGAAAACCGCCACGGCCGTCGCCTACTGCAAGCGCGGCACGGGTCTCATCAAGATCAACGGCAGCCCCATTGAGCTGTTCGAGCCCGAGATCATCCGGATGAAGATCTACGAGCCCCTCCTGATCATCGGGAAGGACCGTTTTGCCCAGGTGGATATCCGGGTGCGCGTGAAGGGCGGTGGTGCGACGAGCCAGATCTATGCCATTAGGCAGGCCATCGCGAAGGCTATCGTTGCGTTCTACCAGAAGTGTGGGTGTCATTCTTCTGTTCTCTCTTTTTGGCGCGCGGTTTGTGTCTTGTGCTGACCGTTGTGTGTGTATGTGGTCGTGGACAGTCGTGGACGAGGCGTCGAAGAAGGAGATTAAGGACCTTCTCGTCAGCTACGACCGTACCCTTCTTGTCGCTGACCCTCGGCGCTGCGAGCCGAAGAAGTTCGGCGGTCCGGGTGCCCGCGCGAGGTACCAGAAGGTAATATTTTACTTTTTTATAGTTGCTTGTTTTCATCGTTTCTAACTGTATGTACAGTCTTACCGTTAAAACGGCGGTGCTTTTGGATGGACCTTGCGGAATCGGGGAAGGGGTGAAGGGGCCTGGTTGTTGTGTTGGGGAGGTGATGGTGGTTGACAGCGTAGAGTGTGGGCTTAAGAGAAGATGCGGTGGCTTTACTTATATTAATAAAGTCGCGTGCTGCACGGCGGTGTGCAATGCATATATATATTTCGATTATTGTATTATGGTCTACTGTGGATGTGTTCTACCATATGGCACCCACATAAATACAATTTTACAAGGTGGAAACGGAAACGGAACCAAGCGTTTACGCTCCGCTGGAGTACTGAAATAGCGACCCCATTAGGCCCTCGACCATTTGATGCAAAGCTAGATTGTTCAGTAACAACCTTGTAACACAGCGTAGAATGTACCGGCATCATTATTTAACTCCGTAGCTCGAAGTATGCGAGACAGTGCGACAACGAATTGGTAATCCACTGATAAAGTCTCCGCGAAGGCCTTCGCTCCCGCTCTCGACAGCAGGAAAACAAATGAGCGGATGATATCCGTTAAATATACTGGCAGCCTACGACAATAAGTCTACGATGAAAACATCTTGCTTACATGACGTGATAATTTAAAAGCAGAGATTCGGTTTCAGATAGCATAAATGCAATGATACTGGAAGCAGCCTTTCAACAGGTCAGGCACGCTAAAAAGGTTTCCGTACCAAACTAATCCCTGTTGCCAATAAAGAGTCCGCCTCCTGATACACCATGGCCAGTAGCAGCCTTCCGGCCAAGGCTTTGCATTCGGCAGCCTGTTTAGGACTAAATGATCTAACTCTGCGTTGGATCGCTACCTCACTGGTCGGCCGCCGCGTACTAATATCCCGCATGTACGTTGCCAACTTTTGAAAAGCTCCGGCACCGTAAAGCCAATGCTCTATTAACGCTAAGACCAAACTAAATCTAAATGACGACTTACCGCCGACCATGAGTAACGAGAATACGAGAAAAGACTTCACAAAAGAAAAATGAAGCCGCGCGTCGATCGCCCTCGAAAGTTCTTTATCGGCGGTTGCCTGCAGAATCCTTCAACATTAGATAACTGATTGGTTTATGGATTGCGTCAATGTACCTTGACTTGTGTTGACCACACAATTCAAATATGTACATCCCCAAGGAGCACGCTTTCAGTTGATAATCGCCGAGGGTCGTCCCCGAATCCAGATCGTCGCACGCGTCTTTGAGGACTCCCGCTATAGCGTCAACAATGGGAGAGTCCATTACCGTTTTCTGGTATTGCCCGTTCTCCACAACTACGGAGAGAAGTCGGAAAGAGTAGAAACAGCAAGCGTACTGCAGGTAAAAGATATTAGACGCACATCATAGTTGAACATAGCGGACATTCTTTGATGACGTCGAAGAGATAATGACGGATACAATCGAAGGGATAACAAGAAATAGGTTCGATGAAATATCATTTGCCAGCAAAGCGACGCGATTCAAAAGCGCGTTTAGCTCGTTACGGCAAACATCTGACGACATCAAATCAATAAATCAAACCTCAAACCCTACTCGACTCCGGGCTTGCGTCAACCAGCAGCTTATTGCCATTTTTAAAACAATCCATTATCAGTCGCCGGACAAGCTTATGTCATTAGCCACTTTGAAGCAAGTCATGTCTACCATCTCGTCCGTCACGTCGGCAGTTACGTTTGGTGGCGCGATTGCAGGAGGGGCTTCAAAGCCGCTGTCCGTCATCATTGCAACGTCCACGGACTTCGGCTTAGGGGGAAAATAAATAGCGCTGTTGAAGCCTGATACGGATGGAAATGTCCCCGTTCTACCTTAAGTCAGGGTTGTATGCGCAAAAACGCTCGAACGTTGGGACAACCTCCATCTTGACCGATTGCGCCTGGCGTGCTACGGGCCGTTGGCTCATTGCGATCAAGCCAAATTCCTGCTCCTGCACAGAGTAAGGACAAAGTCAAGGGTAGGTGCGGACCTTGAAGTTCATTTCCGTCGTTATCTTATCGATTTCGCGCTTGAGCTTCATCTCCAGGGCCTGCTTCTCCGCCTGCGCAGTCGACGCTTGCTCCGTCAGCTGATGCCTCAAGTGCCGTAGCTCATCCTCTGCCTAACCCACCAGTTCTCAGACCGTGCGGTTCCACCCATAAACTGCAAACGCGTTTACCCGTTGTAGATTCTGCCTGAGTATCTTGATTTCGCCCTCCCGCGCATACGCGTCCGCCTTTAGCGAAAGTGGCAGCTGCGTGGGTCTTGACGGCTCGACCGGGGCCGGCACGATGGGCGCCGGCATCTGCGAGTTAAGGAACTCAATTTCGATGGCGCTGCATTGTTGGATGACGGCGTCATCCCAATCGTCCCCGAACTCGTCATCGTCGTCCAAGTTCATGGCATGGGAGCGCGGCTCGCGTGAGCAGCGACACTCAATTCGTCAAACTTCCAACATCCAGATTCAATTGAAATGGACCCAGGCGTAAGGACGCGTCATTCGAGCGAGATGCGGCTTTCAATTACTGATCGACCTCGCAGCGACTGCAACGACTTCTTGGCGCCGGTGGCATGAACATGCCAGCCCCCGGCCTTGATACCCCGATGGTGGACACCGCGGAGATGGTTTACATCTCGTCTCTGGCCCTGTTGAAGGTAACATCCCTTCGTCCACGACCACCTTGCTGACCTGATCCTTTCAGATGCTTAAGCACGGTATGATTATTTGCCAGTTGGTTGGTCTCTGAATGAGTGTCAGGTCGCGCCGGAGTTCCTATGGAGGTTATGGGCCTGATGTTGGGCGAATTTGTGGACGATTACACGGTCCGGGTTGTCGATGTGTTTGCCATGCCGCAGAGCGGTACTGGTGTGTCTGTCGAGGCTGTCGATCCCGTTTTCCAGACGAAAATGGTGGATATGCTAAAGCAAACTGGGAGGTAATGCGGACACGACAAAGAAAAGATTTGTTAATTTGCTTGGTAGGCCCGAGATGGTCGTTGGGTGGTACCACTCTCACCCTGGATTCGGGTGCTGGTTGTCTAGTGTTGACGTCAACACCCAGCAGGTAATTCATGGTGATAGAACTTACGCGTCATTAATTCACCTACTTGCAGAGTTTTGAAGCTTTGAACCCTCGCGCTGTGGCCGTTGTTGTCGACCCAATACAGTCTGTGAAGGGAAAAGTCGTCATTGACGCGTTCCGTCTTATCAATCCGCAAACATCCGCAAACCACCAAGAACCCCGGCAAACGACGTCTAACATTGGCTATCTCAACAAGCCCAGCATTCAGGTAATTTTAATCCTTGCCGAAAATTTGCTGAAGACTTTACAGGCGCTCATTCACGGTCTTAACCGGCACTATTACTCAATCGGTATCAACTACCGCAAGAACGAGCTCGAACAGAAGATGCTTCTCAACCTGCACAAACAAAGCTGGACGAAGGGCCTGACTCTTACAGATTTCGACCAGCACGCGCAGCAGAACGAGACCGCGGTGAAGGTGTGTTTTTAAAAACTCTGAATGCAGTGCATTGAGCATGATTAGACAATGTTGAACTTGTCGGACCACTACAACAAGTCTGTTATTGAGGAAACTACGATGACTCCGGAGCAGCTCAAGACCCGACACGTGGGCAAGCAGGATCCGAAGAGGCACTTGGAAACAAATGTCGAGGAGGTGATGACTTCAAATATTGTTCAGTGCCTGGGGTCAATGTTGGACGCAGAGTCGTTCTAAAATCGTTGCGGTTTCCCAGTGTTATCGTAGTCGTAGCCTTATTGAATATATGCAAATTCAGCAGCATTTTGTGTTTGCTTTGTAATAATATGGTGCCTTCGACTTCGTTCGCGTTTCTTCCGCAATAGCACTCAAAAGTATTCGCCTCAAGGTAACCTTTAGGCATTTGGAAAGCTTTTGCAGTGGAATTCCTGATGCAGGCGGAGTTTTGGCGAGGCCGCTGGACGCGTTTTTGTGAACATGAACAACGGACATCGCTGTACGAACCTCATCCAACACTTCGCTCCAGACCACGAGCCGAATCGCTCATCAAGACGATGGGGCAGGAGGCAGGAGGCAGCGTGATGGAGGCCACCCGGTCTGGCAACGTCCTTGGGAACCAGCGCCTGAAATGCAACAGAGGAGGACGTAGTGGGCGGTGAGACGAGCGGATGGGAGGAGTCGGAAAGGAGTGGAGCTGCCGAGGGGCAGGTGTGGCTACGGATACGGGTGAATACCGCGTATGGATAAACACTTTCGTATGGGACGGCGAATTGTCCAGCGTTGCGGTGCGCGGTACGTGTGCACTTCCTTCACGGCTGGCGGATACGTTGCTGACCGTAACCTCGCGGGCTCGAAGAGGAAGCGGTCATGAACGAGGGGACGGTTGCGGGTCTATCATATCGACGCAAGCACCGCAAGGTCGCATCAGCATCCCTGCGACCAACATCGGGAAAAGGTTTGCTTGTGATGCTCATTCGTTTCCTCGGATGTCTAACGCAATATCTATATAATTGTGTTTAAGCATGCCGAAGATGCGTACTTCACCCCGTAGTCGCTTTCCATATGATCCTCGAACGGCGCGAGCTGCGGGCGTTGCAGGTTTCGGCAAGCGCTTCAGCCACAAGCATCACATTCTGCTGACAGGATCAGCGTCTCGCACGGTGTCATCCGGAATACCGTCATGGAGTCGACGAGTCAGGCTCCGACATCAGATGCGCCATCAGATATCGAGACGGGCATTGTCTGCACCTGTTGGTAAGATAGTGGACATACCGTATATTAATACATATTGGACGCTTAGTTCTGAGGATTTCGAACCTGGTGAAGTGTTGGACCCTTTGAAACGGATCGTAGTACCTTTGCAGAGTATCTTTCTGCTTTTTTTTTTTTT
>JADGJL010000086.1:15847-28615 GCA_027600665.1 Irineochytrium annulatum
ATTTTAGACTCTGCATTTCTGTTAGCGTTTTACTCTTCAATCCCCTTGAGTTGCTATATTTTCGTGGTGTATTCGTATCTTTTATTGTATCGTACAGGTTCCCTCTCCCAGAAAAGTCCGGCCAACGGAAGTTCGAAATTCATATTTGATCCGGGGTGTCCCTGCCAGCGCAATGGACGAAGAGTATCTTGCGCGCCTGCACACATGCTCAACCCCGCGCCGCACGGGCCCTGCCAGAATGCCTTGGACGCCGTCCACCCCGAGCAGGAGGCAACCGGTTGTCTCGAATGACAGGTTCGACTTCCGCTCATTTCCTTCCGCTGACCACATCACAGAGCCGTCCCTCGACACAACGGGAACCTAGCCCCTCAGTTCGAGCAATTGAGGAGCGGCACGAAGCGGAAGCATGGGGACGACGACGGCGCTCACAAGAATAATGGCATGAACTATTTTATTTTTTGATGTGGTTAGTAATATTTGCAGGCGAAACCATTTATTCCAAGGTCATCCGGACCGAATGCTTGCGTCTCTCTGGCACCGACTACGAGATCCCGACCACGCCAAGTCGATTGTCGTCGCAGCGGCCGATTTTGCAATTCCACGAGAAGAGGAAGCCCGATGATTACGACTCGGCCGATCACGAAAGGTTTTCCTCCACGCCACTCAGTAAGTCGTCCCGCAAGATTATGGCGACACCGCAGACGGCCCAGCGCGTCATCCAAAAAACCCCGTTCAAGGTGCTTGATGCGCCGGAGCTTCAAGACGACTTTTATTTGAATTTGGTTGATTGGTCGTCGAAGAACACTCTTGGTGTCGGTCTGGGCAACTGTGTTTACCTTTGGAATGCGCAGACTTGCAAGGTGACAATTTTCAAAAATGCATTCGGTTTCCTGATGCATATGTTAGGTCGAAAAGTTATGTGACCTGGGCCCGGATGATTCCGTCACAGCGGTTAACTGGAACCCGAAGGTAATGACGGTTTATTTCGCTGGGCTTTATTAAACGGCGTGATTAGGGGACACATGTCGCAGTCGGGACAAACAAGGGAATCGTGCAACTGTGGGACGTGCATAGGCAGAAGTGCACCCAGCAGTATACCGGCCACGAGTCGCGAGTTGGTGAGCGAAGCTTTTGGTGACGTTCATGTAACCAACTTTAGGTTCTCTTGCATGGTACAACGATACGTTGACGTCGGGCAGTCGCGACCGTTACATCTTTTGCCGCGACATTCGCACATCGCCAGATTCCATGGTGTCCCGTTCTCTTGCCGGTCATCGCCAGGAAGTAAATACTGCTGGCTTTCAAACTCCGCCTTTAACGTAACCGAAGGTTTGTGGGTTGAAATGGAGCTCCGATGGCGCGTATCTGGCGTCTGGCGGTAACGATAACAAGCTGCTGATTTGGGATCGCTCTATGAGCTCGAACCCATTGCATTGCTTCCATGACCACAGTGCTGCCGTAAAGGCGATTGCTTGGTCTCCTCATCAGGTATTGTGTGGGTTTTGCCTGCTGGTGATGTCTGACCCTTTTTTCAGTCTTCTCTTTTGGCTTCGGGAGGTGGAACTGCAGATCGATGCATTCGCTTTTGGAACGTTAGCGATGGCACGGCCTTAAGCCATTTTGATACGTCTTCGCAAGTCTGCAACCTCGCATGGGCCAAGCATGCGAACGAGATCGTCAGTACTCACGGCTATTCGCAAAATCAAGTCGTTGTTTGGAAGGTTTCTAATACACCTGACAAAAAGGTGGGTTACTATCATAAAATTTTTAATACTGAATTCTTGGTAGCCGAGCATCGAGGAGATCGAGCACTTGACGGGTCACACCTACCGAGTTTTGTATCTGGCGATGTCGCCGGACGGGCAAAACATTGTTACGGGGGCGGGCGACGAAACACTGCGCTTTTGGTCGGTGTTCGCGAAGGGGAAGCTGAAGGAGAGTGGCCGCTCGCTTGATTTTCAAGTTCCACCCAACAACACTCGCTGAGTTTCGCTGTAACGTTCTGATGCGCCTCTGAAACCTGCTGAAGCGCTTTTGTGACGGAAATTATCACATTCTATTTAGTATCCGTATTATGTACAAGTTGTCGAATAAACGTGCACACATCCTTTTTAATCTAACAGCTATTCGTGTTCCCGTTAATTGCTAACAGCGTCCAAATTACGACTACAGTTTCGTGGTTGAGACCAATTACTAGTACATTTGACAAAACTATATGCTTCTGATGTACACGGGATAGATACAGCCTAACATCACTCTATCCTAATCTTACAATGACGTCTCCTACATCGTCGACCTTCACCTCCGCTAACGCCGCCCGCACTTCGGCAAGGGCCTCCCTCGCAATGGCCACTTCTTCCGCTCTTTCAGTGCCGTCGATAACAATGGCGTCGGCCACAGGTATTGGATATAACAAGGATGAAAGAGGGCTATTTGTGATCTCGGGGAGGTTCTTGATTAACTCGCTGTTTACATAATTTAGTTATCACCGAAACTCGCGACTTATAACGGCGTACCGATACTCTTTCGCGCGTTCGACGGCATGCTCCGGTTGAATGCGATCCAGCAACCGAATCGAAGAGATATCGATCAGATTTCTGCTAAGGAGTTATTTCGCTTGAGGATAACTAATCACTCACTCTGCGGTCTTCTTCACTATCCTCTTCAGACTTTCCTGCTCGCGCTGCTGGTGATTGGGCTGCCGCGGTCTTCGCTTTTTAGTATTGAGTTTAGCAAGAAGTAATTCACATGTCCACAGTTTCTGGCAGCGACGTTGGAGGCCGAAGGAGGGGAGTGTTTTCAGAGGACTCCGGCTGAGGATCCTCGTCGGGGCGGGTGCGCTTCCCGCAGCAGTTGCCCATCTGGTTGAGGAAGGTTTGACGAATCACGGGTCCATTCAGAAACACGAACCTTCGTTCCGATCCCAATGGTGGCCTCCAAAGTCCTCCTCCTCCACTTCAATGGATCGAAGCAATCAGAATTCGCGCTGCAGCCGCCGATAAGAGATCCGAGCCTGGCAAGAAAACGCCTACCGAAGGTGAGACTCCTTTTTCTTGGTTCTGCTTTCCACGAGTGTCGCTAATGATTTTTGCAGGCGCTGTCCAGCTTGCCTGAGCGCGGCCTCAAGAACAGGGATCTCAGAGAGGTCGTGAGCCACGAGTTCAACCCGGGTGGGGGGACTTCATTGAAGTTATTCGCTCACACCGGAGGCGCGGTTCAGGAGTTCGCAGGGAACCAGTCGGTACTCCCTGAGCTGAACCATCAGCCTGGACTGGACTTTGCGGGGTTGGAGAATAATGCTGGAGGGTTCAATCGCCGCCATGATACTGCTGTGCGCCAGCCGTCGATGGTGAGGCCAATGCAGCGTGGATATCGCGCGCATAATGGTGGAAGCGAACACGAATATAGTTCCGCTGGGAGTAAGATGGTAAATGGTTTTCACCATACCGTCCCTTCACTCGATGACAAAGCTTGGCGACCACACAATGCACTCGACGCGCTTCCACAGCCTCCGCGCCATGGAGCGCATCAAGCTGCAGAACCCACACCGCATGGAGCACATCTTACTGCCGAGCATATACCGCACGGAGCACACCCTGCAACGCACGAAGGGCATAGTGTTGTCGATACGCAATCACCCTCGGAGATCACGGACGCAGAAAACATCAAATCGGCGGAAGGGCACAGTAAATCTTCGACATTTCCTTGGTCTATGTCGGACGATGATGATGAGTTCTTGCTAGATGAGATTCTGCTTAGACGCGAGGCGACACGACACGGAAATGGGCGCTCTATGGAATCGGTGGGTTCCAACGGCGATGGGCTTGCCCCGCTTCCGCCCGGTCAAGGTAATGGCGGCACAGACGGCGATACCGAAGGAAGTGACGTGCCCGGCGGCGGCCATGGTCGATCCTTCTCTAACCCTACTGGGGACGCCACTCGCAGATCGTCAGTGGCACCCTCCGAGAGTCGAAACAGGTCGAAGTCATTGGTTCCAGAACATGCTGCTTTGATGATCACGAAGATGGAGCCCAACAGCCCATTTCCTGATTTTGGGAAGGCGGTTGCCACCGGCGGCGGCGTGACGGTTTTACCGGCAATAAGCTCTGCAGCTGCATCAAATGCAGGAGGAGGACTATTAGACCGGAATCGACTAACTAACAAAGAGAGACTACGGCTCGGTCACGGCGCGCCGTACGGCCCCATTTCGAAACATGTGGCGCCGCTGGAGTTACAAATTAGCTCCGTGCTGGACCCTAGGCGACGTGGCATGCAAGATCCTCAATGGGAGGACGGGCAATCGTTTGGAAGATACGACGACGACAAGAAGCCGGCGTACCTCAACTATCTAACGCCGCAGGAGATCCGTGAGAGGAGAATGGGATATGATGCTTCCACTGGGTCGTGGCGCCGAAAGGCCTCTATAATATCAGCCGATGACACTGACGGCAGAAGGGCGTGGAAGCCGTCGGGAGCCACGCCCATCAATTACGCCTTGATTATGGAGAACAGGCGGAGAGCGAAGGAGCTCGCGGAACGGACGCGCCGTGAGCTGCTAGACTCGGAATCGTCGTCCGCAACGGAATCGGAGTTCGACCTCGCGCGCTTCAACGCCGAACACAACTACGTTTACATCAGCGACGACTCTATCGCTGGGGAAACGGTTGGACCATTCACCGATCGAGAAGCCGAACGAGAGCTGGACCCCGTCGGATATCCTCTGCTGAATGACAGGATCTTCGCTCATCGTATGTTGAGAGTCATGGATCGATACGAGACTGGGGATGCTCCAATAAATGGGTCAACGAGTGGAGGCCCGATTTTGGCAAAGCCCTTGCATTTAAGACCCGTTCATGCGCCAAAGCCGCAAATCAAGTACCCTACTTTGAAGCGGAAGCAGGTCGAAAAGGGCAAGGACGTGGAATTAGATCCGGAAACACCGCTGCCCGGCATTCCTGCCGAGGAGCCGAAAACACCGGAACCAGTTATTGCGTTGGCACGTAAGCACGTGTCAAAGAAGCCGCCGGTTGTCCCGGAAGAAGAACAAATCCGATTCAAGCAGGTTATCAGCAAATTTTACGAGTCAATAGTTGATGGTAAGGCATTCACGTCTCTTGGTATCATTAACTTCATTTGCAACTGCAGAACCGCTCCCGACATTGGACACTGATCTTGCGTTACGAGAACGGCGTATCTCGTTTATCAATGGTAACTTGGCAACACCCGTAATGTTTCTCATCATATTTAGATTTTGCAATATTGGAAAACCGGTCTGCAAAGATTCGCGAAAACGAGATAGCGCGAATTTTGAGGGACGTCGACATTCAGCCGAGTAATGTCATCATTGAGATTCCGCCGATACAATTCACCGAGATGTCTTGGAATCTGTACCAGTACTTGATCGCGATGCTCCCGGATGTTTTGATACCTTCGGATCTGGCAAGGCAGATTGTTAGTCTAGTGGAACACGGTGGATCTGAAGAACACGTCGTCAATGAAATTAAGCGTGTGGTGACGAAGTTCTCCAGGGAAGACTATGTTGTATTCAAGGCGATGGTTGGACACTTAGATAGGTATGAGCTGCTACAACTGTTCTTTCCCTGATCTCTGTTAGGCTAGGGTCAGTTTTTGTTGGCGAGGGCTTCACGCTTAAATCAACTCTGTCGACTGTCTTTGCCCCCATTTTGTTCCGTTGCCCGAGTCACCTGCACGTGGAAGAACTCCCGTTGCCTCCGCAAAAGCTAGAGATCACTCAAAGTGAAGTCGAATTGAACGATTTCAAATTTGTCCTGCAAGCAAATGGAGTACTGAAAAAGCCTCCGGTGCCGGATACGCGGGAACAAGAAGCGGATGATGCTGGACCGGCACCTGCGGATATGCCGGTTGGAAACGTCGAGGTGCCAGAGGCCGAAAAATCGAATGTGCGGACGGAATTGGAAGCGCGGGCTTTCGGCGAACCGGTGGACGTCATTGTTACTGCTGCAGACCTCAATTTCGCGCTAGAGTTAGGACCAAGCGGAGGTTCGAGGGAGCCAATGGCGATTGCAGGAGTGGACGTGAAGCAATGGCTCGCAATGTCCCTTCGGAAGCTTGCGCAAACTCTTTTGATGGACTTCACCGTGAACACGGCCGAGGCGTCGGCATTGGACCTCATCATAAAACACCACGAATTCATTTTCCATCACTCACATCACCATGCGAACCGTCACTCAATAGTTTCGGAAGTCCAGTAGGACATGTTAATAACAACGCTCTTCTCGTTATTTTAGATTAATCCTCACGAGTTCTCATTCCTTATTTCGTATATCACGACATATACATCAAAAAAAAAATTCGCATGGTTGCATTTATTATTCAGCCCCAAGCCGAATCATTGTAACCGACCCCTCTTCCGGCTCCATATCCACCTCCACCTCCATAGCCACCTCCACCACCTCCGTAGCCACCTCCGCCTCCATATCCACCTCTACCGCCTCCAAACCCACCGCCTCCACCACCGCCCTGCTGTCCATCCATCACATGTAAATTGAAGCACCGATTGCCGTACTTGCATTCGCCCCTTTGAAAGAAGCGGCACACACCCGGCGAAGGACTCCCGCCTCCGCCCCTATTCTCACCACCCCCACCTCGACCAGCGCTGTAAAAGCCTCCAGAATTACTACCGCCGCTATTGTTAAAAGATCCGGTATTATTAAATGATCGTCCCGCATCAGCTTGAGCGTTTGAATCCATTGAAAAGTTTTCAACGGAGGGTATCGACGCGCCGATCGTTCCCAACGCTTCCTGCGGCAAAGCCACTGCAACGGAGATCAAAGCAAAAAGTTAGATAACTTCCTTCGTCCAATGAAAAGAAAACAGAATCAACTCAAAAAGAAAAGTGCAAATAAGAATAATGAAAGTTCAGTAAAAACAACCCCATCTCACTTAAGTCCCAAGCCTTGATGGTCATGTCCCCCGATCCGGAAAACAGCCTAGCCCCGTCCAACGCGAGCGAATTCACACTCTTCTCATGTGCCCGAATGGTCGCCACTGATGCTCCCGTAACCAGGTCCCACACCTTTAGTGTTCCATCCCAACTCCCCGAGAACACTCTCGGCCCACCCGGCGGCGCGGTCACTTGCAATGTATCCCCGTTCTCGTCAACGCCGCCATCGTCGCCTGGCAATAACCCCGTCCCTAACGTCCCCACAAGAGAGGAAACGTATCCCTGGTGCCCTCTGAACGACCGGCTCTCGACCCAACTCGACATGTCCCACTCATGGATAACCTTATCGTTCCCTGCCGAGTAAAGCCTCGTCCCGCCGACGACGCAAAGCGAGGTGACCTCATGCGTCGACGCCGCCGAGTTCTCGAGGCAGTGGCCCGTAGAGAGGTCCCACAGGCACACTGACCCGTCGGAGGCTCCTGAGACGAGAAGGCCCGACGCACCGTTGTTTGAAGCTGACGGCGGTGTCGAGCTGCCGCTCTGCGAGCCAATTTTGATGATGTTGAGGGAGGAGATTGAGCCGGACCCGAAGCCGGCCCACGTATCGACCGTCTCGCCGGACTGAAGGTCGTAAACCGCAATCGTTCGGTCGTCGGAACCAGAATAGAGCCTTGAGGTCTCCTCGTCCACCACGACGGCGTTAATGCCGAGCTCGTGCGCGCCCTCGAACACACGGACACAGTCGCCAGACTCGAGGTCCCACTCGCGGACGGTGTCGTCCCACGACCCCGAGAAGATCCGACCGTTCCCAGCGCAGACCGCGCGGACCCATCGCGTGTGGCCAACAAATGTTCGTAGGCATTCACCGGTATCAATGTCCCATTCCTTTCGAGAAATGAATACATTAGCGCACCGATTCGCATATCAGGCACAGGAGCACAGAAGTGGCGCAGGCGTTCAATCAACCACATCTAGCCATCGACTGCGATGAAAAGAACGTAGAAGAAAGAGCGCGCAGCGCGCCTTGGATGTGATCGTCGGTGGCTGAAAGACCGGAGTCGATCGCGATCCCGAAAGCCGCCGTTCAGGGAGGTATGCCCACCTTAATCGTGGCATCCTTGCTTGCGGAGTAGAGGCGGCCTCCAGTAACGCAGAGCGCCGAGACCACGTTACTGTGGCCGCTGAACGTCTTTCTCGCTTCCATTTCCGAGACAAACGCACGCCAGCAAATTCACACTTCCGCTGCAATCAAATGAGATATGGTGCCAGTGAACTTTCAACGAAAGCAACTTCAACACATATTTATTTACTCCTGAGGTTCACATATAAATTGTAGAGCACCACAACAGCCATGTACAGCAAAAGTTGATCTTCATCAAGCCGAGTACATCGCGTCAATAGCTTTCTGATACTTCAACTTCGCGTCGTGACGCTTGAAAGGAGCATAAATATTGAAGACTTCATAAAATGACTTTCTTACCTTCAGCTTAAAGGTCGGAGTCAAGAGTCCATTCTCAACCGAAAAAGCATCAACGTCCAAGTGAATCGCCTTGATGATCTCAAAGCCTTTCAGACCCTGCTTCTTCCCATGCTCCTCCAGCGTCTTCAGGAACTGTTTCTTAATGGCATCGTCCTTGCAATGCTCCGCCAACGACTTCTCCAGCATCCCCTTTTCCCTCAACCACTTCTTGAACATGTCCTCGTCGGGAACGATAACCCCAACAAGTGTCGCTTGCAGAGAGTCGCCGTAGACGAAGGCCTGGGCAACCAGCTCGTGCTTCGAAAGGATGATTTCAACGCGCTCAGGAGCAACGTACTCCCCTTGAGCAAGTTTGAAGATACTAGGGGATAACGTAAGCCGAAGAGTTGAAAGAAGGTTGCAAGAAAGTACAAACTTTTTTACGCGGTCGACAATGCGAAGCCTGCCCTTGTCGTCCCACAGTCCGATATCTCCCGTCTTGCACCAACCATCTTTGTCCAACGCCTTCGCGGTCTCCTCAGGCTGGTTGAAGTATCCCTGGAAGACAGAGGTGCCTTGAAGACGAAAACTTTAGCTTATTGCATATTTTATACTCTCGTACCGCGGCACCAGATCTCGCCTCTCGGGTGGGGAGTGTCGGCCGACGTGTAGTTCATTGAGGGCACGTCAACAAGCTTGACTTCACTGCAAGGAAGCGGCGCGCCGACATGACCGCTGGTATAGTCGTGCTGATCGGTCTAGGCAAGCGTTAAGATCCCATACTCGGTAGACATCGTCGCAGAACGTACGACACACAATCCAGCACAAGTCTCCGTTTGGCCGTAGCCTTCGTAGACCTGCGCGGAGAAGCAGATTCTCAAAAAGTCCAGAACATCGCCGGAAATAGGGGCGGCACCGGTCAACAGCATGCGCACTTTGCCGCCAAGCTTCGACCTAATAGTACCGAAGACAGCACGGTCCCAGAGGAAGTGGGTTAAGGAACCAGACGCCAGGCCTTGCTTCTTCGCCTCGTAAGCGGTGTTAAAAAGATACTGCGAGACAGCGCCTTTCGCTTTAACTCCCGCCAAAACCTTGTCGTATATACGGTTGTAAAGCCTGAAAAAAGATCCATATAAGTATTGAGCGTCCAAAGACGACTATTTTTACCTAGGCACTGACGCGAAGATAGTCGGCTGAAGCTCTGCAACATCATCGAGCAGCTTCAAGGTGTCGCCTTGATAGAACCCGATCCGACCACCCGCGTTCGTCATGATGATCATGCAAATCCTGTTAAAACATGCTTAATGCCTCCTGAACAAGCGGTGGTACAACACACCTTTCGAAAACGTGAGCCAGAGGAAGGTACGAGACGTAGCAATCATCCTTGTTCAGACCCTGGAATCGCTTGCATTTCTCTAACTCCAGCACCGCAGCGCAAAACCCAAGCATGTTCTTGTGGGTTAAAATAACCCCTTTAGGCTGCCCCGTCGTTCCACTAATACATAATGAGTTAAGGTATTCCCGAAAAAAACAAGTCGTAGGTCGGCAAGGCGTCGATATCTACCTCGTATAGCAGATTGTGCCGATGGTGTCCGGCGTCGGAAGCTGCGGCTCCTCAGGCGCAGCCGCGCCCTCACGCTCAACCTCACGGATAGCGATGCACTCAACGCCGACGCGCTTCCCGAACGCAACCGTATCCTCATCGACGGCGTCCATGATGATCAAGTGCTTCAAAGTCGGGATGTCACCGTTGGACTTCAGCTCCAAGAGAAGCTTCGCTTTGTCATTCGTTGCGAGGATGACACCAAGGTTGGTCTGAGTAATAATGAATTGGATGGCCTCGTTGCCGAGCGTGTCGTAGAGAGGCACAGTGATGAGGGAGTGCATGAGGCATGCGTGCTCCCCGATGACCCACTCTGCACGGTTGACGGAAAACAGCCCAACGTTCTTCGACGAAACGTCCCTCTTCATGATTCCGGAGCTACATCACAAAAAGATCCTTAGCGCCCAATTCCAAATCGTCGTATGGATAAATGAACAATAACTCACCCAAGATGCTTGATTCTCTTATAAACCTCCTCTATAGTATTATTGCCGCAGGTTAAAATCCAATGTTGACATGAATCAAAGTGCTGCACCTCCTCACCGTAAGAAACCCAGACATACGGGCCAGCTCCCCCATTGTAGATTGATCGCGTGCCAAGGTACGGAGAGTCGCCTCCGGCCTTGCGCATGCCAAAGAGGAAGTTGTCGTGCAGCGAGGTCACGCCCTCCGGCAGCGAGACCAGTTCCTTGCTTCGCATGAAGGCATTACGCCTGGGCTTCCCCTCGCCCGGCACCTCCGGCGCTCCTTCGACCTCCTTCGTGAAGTGCTGCATGGCGGTGAAGTGCTCGGCTCGGGAGAACTGCTGGCTGGCGCGGTGCGGTGCCTCTCTGATACCGAAAAATCACCAGAAATCAAGCAAGTGAGGGACCACGTCCTCGTTACACAGGAACACAAGAGCGGACTATGAAGTGAATCTGGCAAGCACTTTTCGCGTTCCATGCTCATTTTGGTTAACTTTTTTATCATTCTTCCCTCCGTCCACTTTCTTCTATTGTCTAAATATGAATACGCTATGGGTTAAGCATAACAAAGAACGGTGGGCTCCCGTCACTTCCCTTCGTGAACTCATTTCTTCTTTAGGTCATCCAGTTTCCGTTGAACAACCTGAATCGACTGCAACTTCTGCTGTAAAATCGTCGAGAGCTCGTCCACGTAGCCACTGGTATTCCCGGCGCTCATCGTCAACCCAACAATCAGCTTACTCTCCGTCTTCCCAAGTTCTGTGAACAACCGAAGGCTCTGACGATGCAGGCTGATCAATTCTTGAAAGCTTGGATCCGAGAGCGCCGGGGCAGAAGCATTGGATGAGGAGTGGACGGTACTAGCCGGAACCGCCGTGAGACTGTTTGAATTCAACGTAACGGACGGCATAATGACTCCCGAGTCCGCCGTCGACGAGGAAGACGTATTCGTCGCAGCTGTCGTTGGTATAGACGACGAAAGAGATGTTGGTTTCCGAGGGTTGCTATTGAGCGTCGACAGGATGCTGTTCTTCCGCTGCTGCGGCGCTCTGGGGTAATCATCGTCGTTGGAGCTCAAGTCGCTGAGACCGCTCTCGGACAGGTCCTCTTCAGCAAACAGCAGGTTTTCGGGTGGGAACTCTGAGTCCAGCTGAATGTCCTCCTCGCTGTCACCGTCTAAGCCGTTCATCTCGGTGTCATCAAAAGTCCCCTCGTCGTCGTCACCATCGTCATTGACTCCCTTCAATTCCTTTACCCTACCAAATTATTAAGAGTTGAGTCCAGACACTGATGTAAACCTGTAGGCATAACGAAGCGTATTTAACGTATGCTCGCTGTTGCTAATATTAGGAGATACGGTTGCAATCATGCAGGTCCGCGAATTCCCAATAAAAGAATCTTTCAGCACCTATGAATGGCGTTGAAAGAAGTCCAAAGGCTGAAAGGGAAATATAGGTACCTGCGTGAGCTTCGATTGCCGGAAAGGCGTATGCTTGGAGTCCTGATCTAACGCTCTAATGCACTCCTTCAGCGCAAGTAAGCTCTTGTTGATTTCAGAGCCCTCCATCCTAGTCTGCTTGTCGGTGTCACCGCGATCAGCCCCGCGTTCGCTCCCAGCAAGGTCAATAAAGCTAAGCTTGCCTATATCTCGTTTCAAAAGGGTTGCCAAACACTAGCACGCTAACCTTGAATCTTCTTCTTTGATCGTCGATGTTTCAATACAATTTGAAGGATAGCGTGAGACCGCGAGGAATCGGCATTTGCCCCCGTTGCACCTAAGGTCACCTTTAAAGGCCACCCCCAGACTCGTCGCGACTACACACCTGTGCTTCGAGCAGTGCTTCCATGCTCAAAAATCTTCATTAACCCATCTACGTCCGTGATCTCATACTCTTGCAAGCCTACGATGCAGACTTGTTGTTTCCCATCCTCCCGTGCGTACAACCGTTTCCGCGCGTTGAGAAGATCATAAAGATGACTGAAATGCGAGCATCAGATATAAACAAAAACTGCGCGGAATCAAACCTTTGATAAATTTCATAGAAACCGACGCATGCACACAAATGGCTATAGTCGGGTTGTTGCAGCAAGGCAAAGATATCCCTCCCTGCCTTCACATACAAACCTTCCCGGCTATCAAGCATTGTGAACGTTTTACCGCTCCCTGTGAGGTGTATTAGTGAGGTGTACTAGGCGAACGTAGTAAAAAAAAAAAAAAAAAAAAGGAAACAAAGAAAACATTTTTGACCGAAAAAGGAAAAAATTGAAAAAAAAAAACAAAAAGCCAACATTTTAAAAATTAATATGCAAACCACGT
>JADGJL010000086.1:28625-46052 GCA_027600665.1 Irineochytrium annulatum
TTTACCCCCCCTCCCTTAAAAAAAAAACCTTCCGGGCTTCAACCAATTTTTAACTTTTTACCGGCCCCTTTTTGTGTTTTTTTTTTGGTTTACTTTGCGAAGTTTTAAAAAAAAAAAAAAAAAAAAGGAATCCAAGCTAACCTGTTTGACCGCTAAAGGACGAAATTGCAATCAATAAGCAGAAAGGCAACAGTTGAAGACTTACTATGCAAAGCACGTCGCTTTCCCTCCACCGAAAACGTACTCGACAAGAGGGTAAGCTGTCCGTCGATACACCTTTTAAAATCAATGCATCACTTTTCCGCGCAAAAATAGCATCCCGGCATCTAGCGTACCTCGTCGTTCGTGCTTTCGGAATCGAAAACCTCGTCAAACGTGAACTCGTGCTGCTCCATAAATTTGGTCAAGTCGACCTTGACCTTCGGCTCGTTTACGGTCAGATTCCTCCGGCTGGTTACGATCGCAATGTCCGTCTGGTTGCCCCTCAGCTCCTTCTTGTTTAAAGGCCGCTTCCGCACGCACACGCGGATCCGGTCGCTTATGTCTCCCGCGGACTTGGCCAGGCTGTGTTTAGAGTTTCCACCGCCGGTCTGAAGGGCAACTGGCACGCCATACGCGTTCAAAGTCTTGCCCTTGCCGGGCGAGGCCGTGCTAGCGTCGAGCCGCTTCTTATGTCGGCGGCGGGACCTATGCTCCGCCCGCGCCCCGCCCCCGACGCCCTGGTCTGAGTCATCGTCATCCGGGACGTCCATACCGCCATCGCCGTTGATGGGTGAGGACGATCTGGCTTCCTCATGGTCGAATCGCCGGCTGGCATGAATATCCCGGTCCGGCTCCGTGACGGCGACTGGTAGCGAAGAGAACTGCTATAAGCGTATAACAGCAACATTAGCGCGTCTGCTGAAAATATAACATGGACCATTTCGGGAGAGTGGTACGCGGCACTCCACAAACCGTTTGTGAAATCGGCGGGCTCGGCTTTGAAGCAGGTTTGGGCAGAAGGGAGACGGCAGGAAGCTTCGCAAAGTCCCGCTCTTTCTGCAAGCTGGCGAGGACCATGGTGGGGTTGTTAAGATCCGCCTCGGTTTTGAGGTTCTATGTTGGCTGTCAGACTAATTCATCTGAACGCAAATAGGCAGAAAGAGGTGGTAACAATGGAGTACCTGAATCAACTGGAATAGCCGCTTACGATCCTCCATCGACGTTATGCCGACGATCCCTTCAAGGATTGGGGCTCGGTTAGGATAAAAAACACACCTGACGTCTGAGAAGGCTCACCATAGTCCTGCATGGTCAGCAGCACCAGCGACTGCAGGCTGTCGATGCCGAATGCCGTCAGGTTCTCGGTATATTGAGATAGTGACGCCAGCCGAAGCGTTTCTTGAAAGAATCCTCTGTCCATCATGCCACGAAGTCACGACGTCGGGAGCAGGTTGCTGATCCTACACGGGTGCGATGCGATGAGACCTCTGTTCGCTGAAAGGCAGGGTTGAGCGCGGTCGAGCAATGGGACGTTGGCTCTGCGCGTAGATTGAGAATGATGTCTGAAAGGGTGATCTTGGGCGAGAATCTCTGGTCGTGGCACATGAACTTGAAATATATAAGGATTCTTATGAAGGACACAACTGCATCTATTTAAATACGCCTACTACGCGTCTCCATCGCTTTCTTCTCATCCCTCTTTGCCTCTTCGAGCGAAACCTCATTCAGTCTGAGTTGCTCTCGCTCCCGCTCCAGTCTAGGCGCCGCGGCCTCGTAGCACTCTTCCGCGCGGAGAAAGGCCGCCCGCCGTGCTGATTTAGAGCCAGCACGCTCGTCAGGAGACGCGTCGATGACCCGCTGAATCCAAATTAACGATGTTCGCTCAAAGTACGCTTTCAAGGTCTCGTCCGTTGCTTGTGGCTCAGAGGGATCGTCGACATCGCCGGATATCACTGCTGGGGCTTCCGAAGCATCGGCCGCGATCGGCGTCACTGCCGCTGACGGCGACGCCTCTGCGGTTTTCGCTTTCTCTGTCGCATCCTCCGCAGTGCCCATGATTATGTCATCAGCCTGGGCTCTCGACCTATCCTTAGCGACAGTACCGGCCGATCCGCCGCATTGCCCCGCATCTCCCATCACCTCGTCGCTATCATCGTCGCTGTCGCCGTCGCTGGCCGACCCGTCATCGTCGTCGTCGTCGTCATCGCCATCCTCTTCGGACTCCGGGCCCGACTCCTCATCCCCGCCCTTCCACGCGACAACTGCGTCAGCATCCTCGAGCCGGCATTGAAACCCGTTCAACTTATCCAGATCGAGAGAAAAGAGATCCGCAAACGTAATTTCCTGGTTGCCCTTTTCAAGAACGCCGCCAAATCTATAGAAGAGTCATCATCATATGCATGTTCAGCTTTGCAAGACGTAGATGGACTGCATCGAAAGATTGCCTCTCACATGTACAACGAACTCCTTTGCACAGCCATCATCGAAGAGAATCGAGGCGAGGGCTTAACAACCGCCGCGGAGGGATCCCCGCCCTTCAACCGCATCGCGACCGGGTAAAACCGGTTTTGCTGGAAGTTTAGCTGAAGCAACTCGTCGGAGCATATCGACTCGATTGTCTCATCATCCTCTTTCACATCCACCACACCCCCAAACATATAACCGCGTCCTTTATGGCAAACCATCGCAGCCCCGGACCGCGGAGGCGGGGTTACGCCTGCGCCTTTCTTCTTTCGCTCCCAGCGTAGCTTGTCGAGCTCAAAACCCATTTTCAAATGCCAGCAATCAGTGTGCACTACGCCCCTCGCCTTCTCGCCCTTGACAAACTCCTTGGTGTAGCCCCCGTAGAGTACAACCGTGTCTCCCTCGACAACCATTTGGCATCCTGATCGCCGTGTTGGCCGGGGTTCCTGCATCTTCACCTCCTGCCATTTCGACTCCGTTGTGTCGTAGATCCATAGGTCGTCAAGGTACCTAGTTTCATTCGCGTCGTAGAATCCGCCGAAGAGGACAATGAAGTGTTTCCACAAGACCATCCTGTGGCCCGAACGTGGGGAGGGCTTCTTGCCAACCTCAAGCCGGTCCCATGCGTACGTCTTAAGGTCCAAGCTCCAAAAGTCCTTGTAGTGATAGAACTGGCTCTGACTCGGACTAATGTATTCGCCTCCAAATCTTCGGCAAACGAAGCGTAAGAAGGTCTTCCCATAATTCAGCAAGATGCATGTGACCTACAGAAAACCCCTGCCAGCAGGAGTGAAGACGATCTGATGCGACGACCGTGGCGTGGGCGAGTTCGGCGACGTGACCAAGCGCCACTCGTTCTTCTCGACGTTGTACAGAAAGAGATCATTAAAGAGATGGCACTTTTGACCGTCGAACAGCTCGCCTCCAAAAAGGATAAGCTCATTTGTGTCTATTGGATTGGCACTTAAAGTCGCATACAGGCGACGCGAAGGCGGCGCTGACGGCTCGATGGCGATAGCTAAGGATTATAGTGATCAGTTTTTCGACACCGGCATGAATAGAAAGCCGACCTACGAGGGCGGCCGTCTGCTTCTCGAACTGAGCTAGAAGGGCGTCGATGTCCTCATCCTCCTGGACGATCAAGTCAATACCATGCTTCACAAGTCAGCTCACACCTCCTCCTTCTCCCGCTTCTGCTTCTTCTCCTTCTTCGACAAGGTCTTGTTCACGGTCTTGTCCTTCTTTTTCAATTGCTTGTCCCTTTTCTTCTCCTTCTTTGTCTCAGCCTTTCCGCCCTTCTCCTTCACCTTTTTCGAGGGCGCCATCGCTCAGACAGTCCCTCGTAGCAACTGTCAGGCGAGGCTGAGAAAAAGTGGCTTCAGTTCAAGCCACCATTCATCGCGGGCTGTCTCGGACACATGGATCCGGTGCAGTCGCTTGCTGCAAAGGGCATCGACGTTGCACGTCTGCTGCGGGAATTCGATCGGGCCGTTTCCGACTCAGGACCTCCTCATATCACCACCAAGGACGATGGCCGCAGACGGAAGCAGCAGAGACCCGTGCGGAAAAACGCGGGAACTGGGAACACGAAGGTCCAGCGACAAGTCTCAACGGAGCTATGCAACTCGGCCGTAGACATTCTCTGCCACTGCGGGAAAGCGCTTTCCGACTTTGCCGCAGCAGAAAAGCGTCAGGTATCCGGTTCGACGAACGCGCCGTCGAAGTCTGGAAAGCCCACAACGCTTAAGAGCAAGAAGGGACCGGATGTCGTTACCGTCGTTTTTGAAACTACTCGGGAGCTGATCATTCGTGTGGGCCTTGCGGAGGCTGTCGTCAACCGCAGAGGTTATGATTTCGACAAATTGTTGTGCAATGTGGTCACCAAATTCGTCGAGTTGCTAGAAGTGAGAGTGACCGGCTGAGAACTACGGTTTCTGACTTCATCCTTAGCATGGGAAATCTATTGTGTTGCTGCAACTAGCGCATGATCGTTTGTCAAAGGAGGTCGAAAAAGGAGTAACTCGAAACTCTACCCTGGTCGATAGAAAGGGAGCGGCACATAGCAAGCCGAGCGTCTCTTCCGGGCACGGGATGAAAGTGTCTGCGGACTGCTATTCGAAGCTGATGGTCGTGACGCCACGGATTGGTGACCTATCGTCGGAGGCCTTACCTCCACTGCTTGTTTCCGCACACTTGAGTAATGTCCTACGATGTTGGATAAATGCGGCCCAGGACGGCGAGGTAATACCGGCACATACTGGCGTGAGAACTGAAAAGTTTTAGATTCCTCTGAAACGGCTTGTCGAGCCATTTGGTATCCAGTGGTGGTGCTATCAAGTCGGAATTCAAGATCGCGCCAATTCCGCACGTCAATTCACGTACCTGTTTCGCCTTCTGTACAAGTGGAGCGGAGCGCTCACAGGTATGGAAGTAGGCGTGGTATCACTCACCGTCTGAAGATGCTTCGTACCAGCTTGAAGTGAGATTTGCATCATTGAGATGCTTCGTGGAGTCTGACATACTAAGTTTTGAAACGCTGTATGACACCGTTTTACGGTGTGGATGTCAGTTTACGAAGCTGAAACAAGAAGGCATGCAATCTCTGAATGGATTCCAACTAAATGGTATGTAGGTGACGCGTCCAAAAAAGTGGCCGAATTTTACATCTGGGCTCTCGAGTTACGCACGTCCTCCTGGGAACCGGGGATACTTTCCTGTGCTTCCCTTCTATCCCTCCTTGATCATGCCGGCTGGGTAGCTGGCCAGGTTTGCCACACGCACGTGACTTTTGGCTTACAAGAATCAAGGTCGAAGATGCGCACGTTAAACACCAATTAGTGTGTCTTCGCTTGCGGATGTTTGCGGAAATTCATGCTAGCAATCCAAACGACCCAGTTAAACTAGCGCAATTGATATCAGTCGAGGCTGACGCCGTCTTGCCCGCAGGTTCTTTTTTCTATGAAGTTGACACCTTACGCCGCTAGATACTGCAATGTTGGACGCTCTTGCCGACAAGGTCAAAAGTTTAGTGACGATTATAAAAGCAACAGCTGATGGCAATTGGTCACCCATCGTCTTTTTGCGGGTATATGAAAAGATTATTCGCGGTGTTCGAGCTAGCCTCTCTGGAGACACCGATAATCTCCCCCAATGCTTCACAACGTTTCGGAATACGTTCTTCGACGCCTTTGTTCAGATATTTGAGCACTTTCAAGTCAACACGCAGGTATTTGCACCATATTTAATTTAGCTAAATAATGTCGAGAGCGGATGGCGTGGCTTTGCCAGCGAGCGGATTATCCCTTTGCTTATCGAAATCCTTGCAACGCAAAAGGAAGCTGGGCCGTCAGAGAACTTGCAACTACGTCGAAGTCATTTGGAGAAGGCACATAGTCTTTGCAAGTCATTCGATTACGGCAGCGGATTGAGAAAGATCTCTATCAGCTGGTTCAATGTTGGAACGAGCTATTTGAAACTGTCAATGCATGAAGACGCCATATCATGTTTTAAAGTCTCCTGTGAGCTCTTGGAGACTTTCTTAGCGAACGCGCAAGCTACCAGTGCGGATACGGGCTTGCAGGACGGGTACAGATTGCTGGCGAGAAGATTTGACGCCCTGTCGGCGGCTCAAGTGGCAGGTGGCGACATAAATGTGAGTATATCCGCCCTTTTCAGTTTCGTTGGCGCTAAACTGCCACCAAGTCAGCTGCTGAGTCCTCTTACCGGGCTGTCGTTTTTCTCCTGAAAGAAGGATCAGACTTGCAATTGATGATAAACAGTCGAAATGAACGGAAGCTTATTGATCGTGCCATCCACTTGTTGCGGACGTCTGATAGTTTGGAAACGCTTTCCGAGCGCATACTTTTGCTTCCATCTTCCATAAATCCCGGCGCTTCTTTGCAATCGAAAATCCATCTCATACAATACGAAATCGAAACGACGCCGCCGCCATCGACACAAAAGCCGGCTTTCGAGATCCATTTGAGGATATTGCGCTCTCTGCTGCAAGTAACTGAGGACGAGGTCGATCTCCTTGCAAAGTCATGGTAGCTTGGTTCGCAAATGAGTATGCTGACCATGTGAAGGACACTTGTCGAACTCGTGAAAAGGCATCGGCAAGCCGGAGATCTGACCTATGCTCTGGGGTGTTGTCAGGATGCGTTGAATGCATTGAAGATTACTGTAAGTCCTGCATGCTAGGAAGTACGATGTGGTAATGGGCATTTGAATAGGACGACGCCGATGTCAATCAAGGGCAGAGGCTTGCTCTGACTGCTATCGTATACACCTATCTAGGGGCATGTCAGAATGAAAATGGCTGCTATACTGTGGAGCCTTTTGAATCGGCGTTGCAAATCTGGGATGGCTGCCTTATGAATAATATGCTACTTGGAGGTTTAGCAACTCGGCCACTCCGCTAGCGATTAACGTGATTGATAGAGACGCACCAAGGCACATTTTGTCTTAGAGACATAGCAGACCGAGCTTACATGTCCTTACGTACCGATCTTGGTCATGATTATTGCTAACTGAGTGCAAGAATTTATGCTGGACATCTTAGATACTTTAAAGCAGCCATTCCTTCGCATTCGAGGTTTCAACCTAATAATCAAAATGATGGATTATCGTAGCATGTCCGACCAATTGCGACGAGAAGGTTAGCGCTCTGACAATGATTCCGGTTTTCACAGATTTAGAACGTTTGAAACATTACACCAGCTCAGCATTTGATTACATATCAATCGGATGTTGTACGATGGCGAACGCTATGCTGTTACAAGCACAACTTTTATTCAGGACGTCAAAGGAGTCATCAGGTACTGCCTCGGGTGCCTTTTGGCGTTTGTGTTTGTCATTTTACCTCTGCTCCGTTGGGCGTGCAAAGCGAAGGTAACGCTCGAATATTTGCGTAAGCACTAAGCGCTGTCATAGCTCGGCAATTTTGAGTGAACTAAGTGCCATCGATCCTTGTGATATCACGCTCTCGCGGTTTTTGGCCGCATTTGCTTTCTTCGTTCGAGCCAACATCTCGGTCGCACGGGCATGAGTTTGCTTTTTGATTTTTGCCCTAACCTGACGCTGAAGGGGACATTACCTGCCGCAGTAACAGAATCTGAAGCATGCCTTCGAACATTTTTTAAAGCGATGCCAAAGAAATTTCAACACAGCTATGAGGGATCATATGAACCGTTCTCAGAGAACATATCTATGGAAATCCCGAAGGTACTTACGTTTCATTGACATCAGCTAAAACTGTAGCGCTTCTTAATGTATCATCTTTGGATAAGCCGCGTGTATTTGCTCCAGGGATCGTTTCAGGAAGCAGAGTTTTTTTTGAAGGAGGGTTTAAAGATGGCATCCTTGGTCCGCATGAAAATTTACGAGACGGATTTCCTTCTTGCTCTCGCTGAAATTGACTGTCGCAGAGGTGACCTGGCGCGTAGTTCCGAGGAGCTTAAAGTAGCATCGGATGTCCGCTCTGGGGTAAGTAAAATTGACGGGGTGTTCAAGCGTTAAGAAACGAAAAGATAGAAGAACAAATGGCATCTGTGGATAAAATTAGCATCCGAATTCGGGCTGGAGACGTGAACAACCGAAATTCAATGAATGACTTAGCTCTTTCGGCGTATCAGGAGGCGGAGAGCCTGATTTCCAGTGCGGTAAGGGAGAGCAACAGCATAACAGCAGTGGATATGTGCGAAAATAAATCGTCTTCGGGCTACGGTAAGATTACGTTGTGCGCTTCAGTTATATGCTTTAACTTTGCTAATTATCTCAGAGGAGTACTCCAGTGTCATAGATCGGTTGAAAATTGAAATTTCATCAAAAATTGGTTTGGCATCGCCAATTTACACTGGCTAATGTTAACAGGGAGCGTGCTATTGTTAACCGGCAGACTTAATGAGGCCGAGCGGAAGCTTACCCTACCAAGTCCCAGTGCTGAGAATTTGGAAAAGGTTTTCTTTGGGCGAGTATCTGAGATACTTACTTTGGCAGGCCGAACTCCACAAAGTTCTTGCGAAATTAAATCTAAGGAAGGTACAGAAAAACATGGCCGGTGAACCACTCATGGAAATGTTCTCGGACACTGGTAAGCCTATTACTCTTTCGCTGACTGGATAAATAACACTACCAAGTTTTCATTCTGCCATGGTGTGTCCCCTCTGTCGGATTATACCATAACCACGCGTCGAAGGCGTCAAAGAAGGCTTTGGGGGCCCCTCTGCTCAAGGGCCTCAATCATATATGTCAATTGATCGACTCATCTGTGTTGCTAGAAACCCTTGGGTCACCGCAAACACTGCACGACGTTAATCACACTGCCGTCTACGTCCGCATATTGAAAGCCTTCTTACTTGGGGAAAGCGAGCCGGAGAAAATTGCAGCCGTCTGCTCCGCGTTGCTGGGTAGAGGCCGTGTCGTTGTGATTAGATCGTTTAACGTCACGAAGATCACTGCAAGGGTGTGACTTTCCGGCGAGAAGAAGCATCTCAAGGACTTCGGAATGCCCTTTCTCCATTAACCAAAGGGGCCACGTGGTCATCGGCTTTGGAGGCGGCTAAATACTTAGCAAAGCAAACACCGGCGCCGTCAAGGCTAAACTCACTGATGTCAGTCGATTGCAATTCTGGAGGAAGCGTGACCCTGTCCTGGGTGGCTGTATCTTTGTCCATCGAAGGTCCTGCTGGCGATATGTACATCACGAGAGTGGAAATGGGGGAGAGCCCTGTTGTGGTCAGGCTACCACTGAAGCGAATGGCGCTAAGAGAAGGACTTGATGACGGCACGGGTTTCGAGGAGTGTGTATCTGAATTGAACGCGATCATTGTCGAAAGCAATCTGTCGGTGAAACGTACAAAGGGCGAATCGTCGAACATGAGTAAGTCGGAGCGAAAAGCGTGGTGGACACAGCGGAAGGCGTTAGACTCGCGTTTACAAGCCTGGCTCGATACCGTTGAGCAGTCCTGGTTAGGAGGATTTAAGGTAAAGAGCTCCAACGAGATCTATTTAATCAGCCTTAGGGCTTGTTCCTTCTGGATGACTTTAGTAATGAGAAGTATAAGGATATTTTCAGCGATTTCAAGCGCACCGTTGAAACCGCATTGGTGGATGTGATATCGGCGAAAGTCCGCGTTAAAACGGTCCCTCTTCATCCCAGTTTATGCCGGATGATCCTACGCCTGGGATCCGATCCTGACCCGCTTGACGTTGAGGACCTTTTGTACTATCTGATGGATGCCTATCAATATGCGGGATGCCCTGTCGGCTACGATGAAATCAATATTGATTCGGTAAGTTGCCCGGAATTGATTGGACTAACCGCTAGATAGTTAGAAATGGTCGTTAGCGATGCTATAAGACATTTCCACACCCGCTATGTTGCCCTGTCAAATGGCGATAACACGCTTCAGCAACATAAGGGCCATATCTTCCTTGTCCTCGATCGTTATCTTCACTCTCTACCTTTTGAGAGTTTACCCTTCTTGCGTGACTCGTCCATTTCTCGCGTTCCCTCTGTACAGTTTGTCCTAGACAGGCTTCATATGGGCGAAGGTTCGGATAATGGGCAGAAAGGGGTTGGCAATTATAGCCCGCTTCATGTTAATGTGGAGAGAATATTCTACGTTCTTAACCCCGATGGCGATCTCACTGCAACTCAACGGGAGTTTCAGCCGAGACTTGAAGCGTTAAGTGGATCGGAAGGAGTCACTGGATGCACTCCTTCGGAAAGACTCTTTGAGGATTCATTGACGAACTATGACATCGTATTGTGAGAACACTCCCGACACAACTTTTAATGCTGATTGTGCTGACTATTGAAGGTATTTTGGCCATGGGGGCGGAGAGCAGTACATCAGAGGGCAACGCGTCCGAAAACTTTCAAAATGTGCGGTTACTTTGTTGATGGGATGTTCTAGCGGGAAGCTCCGACAAGAAGGCGAGTTTGACCCAGTAGGGACGCCACTTAATTATCTTATGGCCGGGTGGTGAGTTATCAAATAATGTTTTGAAGCGTATTAACATTGTTAGTAATGCCCTCGTCGCAAATCTTTGGGATGTTACCGACGGCGATATCGACAAATTGAGCTTATCTTTGTTAAAGTCATGGGGATTGTTCAGCGAGAGCAAGACAGGAAATTGTTCCTTACCCCATGCGCTAGCTAAATCGCGTAGCAGCTGCAAGTTGCGGTACCTTAACGGCGCTGCAGCTGTCGTATATGGGATGCCTGTCTGTCTTAAACCCTCTTTAAACGAACCTTCATTTAAACATATTTATTAATATACAATTACACTAACGGCATAAAATAATTTGGACTGCATGGTTTCACGAAAACTCCCTCAACAAATGTATCAGGCGATTATGCTCGTCTGTACCCTCAAAAACATCCTATCAAAGGAGGGAGCGATAAGAGATTGCCCTGCGACAGAATAGAAGACAGGAAGCTCACCTTTGTCCGGCCAATTATGGTACGTAACGTGGACTTCGCTTGGTACCTCCAATCCGGGCACACAAGCCTTATTGCCCCATCACCTTCCTCGCCATCGCCCATCCGCGGCTCCATGTCTTTCGGCCCCAGGTCCTTATAAGCCAGAACGAGCCTCTCGCAGGTCGTAACCGCATGCAAAAACGCCGTCTTGTCATCGCTGAGACCAGGCGCCTGCAGGTGCAGCCGGTACGCCTTTTGATAGAAGTCTAACGCCTTAGCCCACTGGCTCGTGTACCTGTAAAACTCGGCGCATATCGTGTAAAGCACAGACGAGTTCGATATTTTCTCCGACGCGGCCTGTAGGAATTGCGCGAGCGAGGACAAGAGCTGCGGACTGGGGTTCTCGATGACGGCCTTCTGAACGATGGCGAGGACCTCGAGGTCGACGAGGACGAGGGATTCGGACTGGGTCGTGGCGTTGCGGGTGCGGATCTCGAGGACGCGGGACATGGAGCGGATTGACTCGGAGAACTCGCCGAGGGAGGTAGACACGACGAGGTAGTTGTCCCAAATCTTAGAATTCTCGTGGTGCTGGCGCAGGGCTTCGCGAAGCGCTCTCCAAGCATCGCGCCTTTATGTGCATGTGGTTCAACATCGTGTGTGACGAAAAATCTGAACTTACTTTTGGTTCTTCCGGAGATATACGGACGCAAGATTTGTCCAAGCTTCTCCGTTCTGCATTTATTAAAATGTTAGAAAACCACGCTTATTGAAAAAGGAAACCCAAGGCATACAGAGTTATCTAACGTGACTGTTTTCCGGAAAGCCTCCTCGGCGTTGTCAAAGTCCTCGGCCCGTAGCGCCGCACAACCCATGACAAACCAGCTATGCTCAAAGAGCGGGTTGATGGCGAGGCCTTGCTTGTACGAGTTGACACATAAGACAAACTAGATTTGATTGCCATATTTTTAGCAATCACGCGGGCACGGTACAAGGCTAAGTGTGACACTTACATCACCCTTGCGGAAATACCAAGCCCCCAAGGATCGCATGGCCCGCGCGTACCGGTGGTTCGACAGCTCCCAAGCTTGCTCGTAGTACTTAGGGTCCCGCAGGATATCACCAAGCAAACAATGCAGTTTCGGGGAGTTAGGCGTGCTCTCCAGTTGCTTTCGAACGATTGCTTCCGCCTGTTAGGACCCATTAGTAGAGGTATGGAAGGTGACGTCAAAAGATGCAAACCTCCGTCTGTTGCTCGAGCATCTGCAGGCAAGACACGACATCGTCCCACATCTCCAGTCGCTGAAAGATCTCCAGCGCCGACCGGACGACGCCGAGTGAGATGAACCGCTCGCCTAGCTCCCTCTAAGGGCAAAAACACCGTTAATCACGTTCATACGCCAACGGATCCAACAGGAGCAACACAATGATAGAGTGGTTCATAAGGGTAATATAGTGAAAATCGGAGGCACCAACAACGCATCGACGCGCTTAGGTGTACTATGGATCCACATTTTTCTTGCAGAAATTTGGCCGGGAGGTAATCATACTCTCCCAACGCAAATCGAAGGAGACGAACGAGGCCAATCGAAGACGGGAGATAAAACATCTCCCGCGTACCGAGAGCAGGTGAAAACAGGCGCAAACACCAAGCCCGCACGATCTCGACGTCTCTCCTGCTGTGCACGCCAACCGAAAAAAAAACCAGGAATGCCAAAGAAGCCAGGGCCGCTCTCTTGCGACGTGATAAACATACCTCAAGCTCCCACTTCGCCGGTATCATCAACGCAAAGATATTGTTCAACCTCTCGACGGGCTTCGGGTCATCGAGGGGTATCTGGTCGACTAGGGCCTGGAGCTGGAGAGCCGAGCGCTCGACCGTCCTCGACCTGTTAGACTCGAGGCGGGAGCGGAGGAGGAGCGCCATGGTGTGTACCATCCAGTTGTTGGCGTTATCAAGGACGCGCTGAAAGGTGGTGTCGTTTGAGGACGAAAAAGAAAGAATTGAGGATGAAGGCTTACGGTCACGAAGGGGACCATCTGCTCTGAGGTGATGCCGTCGGCCGGGTTTTCGTTTTTGACGTTCAGACTGTGGAAAGTCTAAGCACAAAATCATTGTAACTTGCGGATGAAACCTACCAGAAAGACAGCAAAATGCACTGGTCGGTGGGCTCCAGGTTCCCCTGCTTGGACGGATCTTTCTCCTGGTCGTCGATTTTCGTGAAGGAAATCGACTCGAGTAGGGTGTCATCGTTTAGCGGGAGGGTGGCGGGCGTCACGCCTCTATCCGTTTTCGTCGCTGACCCGTCTCCTGACGCCTCGGCGGTGTCCCCGTTCGCATTCGCGCTCTCGGCGAACAGGACGAGCTGGGAGACGTCGAAGGTCTGAAACTTTGTCCGCCTCCCCAAGGCCCCTGACACGCTCCAAACAAGGTTATTCTCCTTCTGCGCCTTTGTGAAGTATTCCTGCGCAATTTTTTGTTAGGGGTGATCAAGAATATGCCAACAGTAAATTGACAAACCTTTGCCTGTTTATCGTCGTGGTAAAAGTGATGAACGAGACCGCACTCCAAGAAGAAGCGTGACCGTGCCTGCCGAATAAGCTTGGCGTCGACATCCGCGAACTCCTTGTTCCCCACGCAGAAAACATCCTTCTCCAAGGTCGCGATTACGGCCCGCAACTCGTCCTTCAGTGACGCGGCCGGGTTCTCGAGGATCCGCTGCAGGACAAACAGGGTCCGCATTTTCCACCACGCGGCGGTCTACATTGGCTGGTTAGCGAAAAGAACAGTGTGACCGGCAAAGAATAGGTATTTACGCTACAGTCCATAAAGTAGCTCGCCCTGTCGCAGAGAATCCCCTTTGCCAGAGCGAGAAGAAGCGGGTGCGCGGATAACCGGTACGGCTCCTCGCCGTCCACCGTGAGGGACTCCAAAACGGGCGTTGACGAGAGAAACGGAACGTCCGCTGCCTGATCACGCACGCGTAAGTCCGAAGCCTGACGTAGAACACTCTTATACAAATGATACCTCCGTTTCTTGATGAAAGAGCGACACAGGATCAAAATCCAGCGCGGGGCCTGTCCACGACGCCTGGAGGAAGGCGAGCAGGGCCGCGACGCCGATATGCATGAGATTCCGCCTGCCGTCGTCTTTGCCGTCATGATGGTAGGCGTCGACGAGAGCGTGTACGTGATTTGTCAGCGACGTTGATGCGGAGAGATGGACTGCAGAGAAGAACGCGACGGCCGCTGGCGAGCGGAGGACGCGTGCAAATTGCCCGTCGCGGATAAGGAGGGCGGCGTCCGTAGTGCCCTCTGCTGGCGTGGGATCGCAGCGCTGGAGGATGCAGAGCCGGAGCTCGTCGGCGAAGATCATTGCATGCAGCAAGCCAAGAAGAAAAAAGCGGCTGGAACAAAAGGCGGCTTGAAAAGTGGTGGCTTGAAAAGTGACGTTTTGTTTCAGAGATCGAAACGCGCAGGCCCAGTCGCGGTTCCTGCGATTGCTGGGTAGCTTGTCGATCGTCAAGCACGTCGCACACGCTAATCTCGCAAAGCGAGCTGAGGGCTTGGAGAAAGGGACCAGCCCATCTTTCAGTGCATTTCGCATTCGCTTCTATTTTCAACAACGAAGATGGACATGGACAAGAGCGACCTGAAGGCGGACGTGAAGAGCTTCGGCGGGGGTTTGGGCGTGCCCGACTCGGGCACCATCCGCCGGCCGACCATGCGGAGGACGATCGCTGCCGTCGACCCCGCCGCCGCCGCAGAGGAGCGGCGAAAGCTTGCTGCAAAAGGTATGCGCACTGCCATCACCATTCCTGCCCCCAGCTCGCTACTTGATCACTGATTCGTCGACCCCTTCCGCTAATGCATTTGGTGCAGACCCTGCGAAGAAATGGCTCAAGATTATCCCTTGGTTTGGCATAGTTCCCTCGCTCGCCATCTGCGGACTGGTCATCTGGCTCGCCATCAAGAGCGTGCCGAACCACAAATACTGCCTCGTCGTTCAAGATGACTTCAGCTCTGGGACCATTGACCCAAATATCTGGTATGATTGCGGAATTTGTTAAGGGAAAAGTAAAGGAGGAGGAGGAGGGAGGGTACTAAATGGAGGAAGACGGGAGGGGAAGGAAGATCAACTGTCAAAGAGGGAGGCTCTCGTTTGATGAGGATAAACCCCATCACAACATCTCTCTAATCTCTATTCCAACCTCTTCACCTCCAACAAAGGTCATACGAAATGGGCGCCGACGGCTTTGGCAACGGTGAGTTCCAGGCTTACACCAACGATCCCGCCAACGCCTACGTCAAGAACGGCATGCTCTACATCAAGCCAACCCTCACCTCCGACAAGTTGCCGCTCGACAACATCCTGGGCGGCTACACCTGGAACTTAACGGAGCAGTACGGCTGTGTTGGGGGCGATGCGAAGTGCACTGTCGTTAGCAACTTCACCAACACGGGGATGAAGGGGTTCGGAATCCTCCCACCTGTTATGAGCGCGAAACTGAGGCTGAACCCTCAGTTTGCAACGAGGTACGGGAAGGGGGAAGTCAGGGTCAAGATGCCGAAGGGGTAAGTCTTTCTATCTTTTACAAAGAGGTTATGGCGAGGGTGTTTGTCGCGGTAGACAAGGCGTTTCTTTATTAAAGCAGAGAGGGAGGGAGAGGCAGATGGGGAGCGACGAGGTGCTCGATCATACCCGTTTATCGACCAGGAATGTTTCGACTGACGATGCAATCAGGGACTGGTTGTGGCCAGCCATCTGGATGATGCCCCAGGACGAGAGCATCTACGGCACATGGCCGAGGGGCGGTGAGATCGACATCGTAGAGACGCGCGGGAACGACGTTAATTACGGCGGCGGCGGTATCGACAAGATGCAGTCCTCGGTCCACTTTGGCTACGATTCCGTTGTGCAGGTTGGTTCGCTCTTCTCTATCTCTCTGCTTCGTCAGTGTTTTTAACTTGTCACTACGTTTCATCCAGAAAACAATCTCGAAGCTTATTAAGAGGTATGAATTTTCCCGTTTATTTCGGCCGTGGACTTATATTTCTGCGCCCTTCAGACGTCACGGAACTCTTGCGAGCCAGTTTCACACGATCGGCTGGGAGTGGACGCCCGACTACTTCCTGACCTGGCTCGACAGCCCCCTGCGGACGAACTTATACTTCCCCTTCAAGCAGCAGCTCTACTACTACGACGGCGGCTTCGGCACCATGTTCGCCAACGGCTCCGCCATCCCCAACCTGTGGACGTCGAGCAACGATCTGTCGGCACCGTTTGATAAGAGTAAGTTTGAGTGCATTGCTTGTGTATGCCCCTATGTCGGTACTGACTTCGATGGTTTTGTGTCTCTCTAGAGTTCTACCTCCAGCTTAACGTGGCTGTCGGCGGAACGAACGGCTTTTTCCCGGATGGCATGGGGAACAAGCCGTGGGGCAACACGAAGGCGAACGCGATGCTATCGTTCTTCCAGAGTTTGACGGGATGGTACAACGCGACGTGGCCGCAGGATGACAACCGCGCGATGCAGATCGACTACGTGAAAGTGTGGAGCATGTGCTAGTTTTTTCTTCTTTTTTTTTTTCATTTACTTTACGATAGTATCTTTATTTTGCGATCGTGTCGTCTTTCGTATATTTTTAAAATATCTTTGCATAATGTTTCGTGTTTAGGCGCAGCCGTAGTACCCTCTGTCATCCTTTACTATTTTGATCCGGGCACATGCCTTCATCGTCGGTCCCGAACATTTACATAAATGGTTCGCTTGTTTCAGCTGCCAATTTTTTTTTTTTTCTACTTCCATCTGTTTTCTTTTTGCGCCGCTCTTTTATATCGTGCAACTTTGCACATATCATCATTATATATCAAGTCGTTCGTCAAAAGTGCAAGGAAAGCCTCTTTTCTCAAGCCCTCCCAGGCCCAAAGCCAGGCCATCTTCGCAGCAGCCGCCATGATATTCTCGGAGAGCAGCGAGCCTAATCGGCCACCAACTACGGCGCCGGGGCTGTCGCAGCCGGAGTACGACTTCTTTTCCCAGCCCGGGTCCGGAGTTGAGCCGGGGCGCCCGCACGACACGATGCTTTCGACGACGGCGCACCCGGACCTTCACGGCCAGGACCAGTTCGACCTCCTCACGAATGCGGACTACCACACCTTTCTCAACTCGTTCGACACTCCGACGGCGAATGCTGGTGACGACGCCGGGCGGGGTTCTGGGGATGCAACTCTTGGTGTTCTGGCTGGGACGCAGGGGCTGGGGGACGGCGGGGTCGGGATGCCGCATCATGCCCTCTACACGACGGGGAGCATGGACTTTCCGGACCTGATGTCGCCGTTCGCGATGATGCCGGGTCTAGGTTCATTCGTCGACGATGATGATGTACGTGTGCCAGTCCCTGCATACTCCTTTTACTGTCATGACTTACATAGCATGCCAGCTCCTTCTCACCCCCATCATCTCCCCTGCGCTCACGCCCAGCGTCGACTTCCAACGCATGACCCTTAACCAGGCAAACGAAACTTTCACCCCACTCACCTCCCCCGCCC
>JADGJL010000860.1:0-12751 GCA_027600665.1 Irineochytrium annulatum
AGGATGATGAGCACGCGCACAACCCTGTAAAGAAGCAAGGGGCCGAACTAACCCTCATCCATCCCGGCATCCAGCGCACTCTCGACTTGCCCCTCCCTCGCATTCCCGGTGACCGCGACGATAGGCATAGGCGCCTCAATGCCATGCCGTGCCTCGAGCCGTCGGATCTCAATGGTGGCGCTCCGCCCGTCCATCAAAGGCATCTCCAGGTCCATCAAGACAAGCTTGTAGGACGCGTACCCGTCCCGGAGGAGGTGGACGGCTCGCAGCCCGTCGACGGCGCTCTGGGTCCGGTGGCCCATCCTGTCGAGGTGCTTGAGGAGGATTTCGCGGTTGATCTCGTTGTCGTCGACGACGAGGATGCGGCGAGGGTCCGCGACGCTCGGTAGGATGGAGGTGGACTTTAGGAGCGGCGGGAGAGCGATGGTTGGAGGAGGTTTCGGGACGGGGTTGGAGCGGGAGGTGCAGTCGATCGTGACGGTGAATTTGCAGCCGTTGTTCTTCTCGGTCTCAACGTCGATCGTCCCCTTCTAAAACGAACATGTTGGCATGCGCTATCATCAATCGAAAAGCCCGCGGTTACGCACCATCATGCCGACGATCTTCTTCGAGATAAACAGCCCGAGGCCGCTGCCGCCGTATTGAGAGTACGTCTTTACGTTGGAAATAAGTTATGATTGATTGGACGAAAAAAGAGAGCAAGACAAAGCAGCTTACCTTAACGTTGGCTTGCCTAAAGACCGTGAACAGCCTCGCCTTCTCCTCGTCATCCATTCCACATCCCGTGTCTTTAACCTCAATGAAGAGTCTCCGCTTCGTCAACCCCTCCAAAGCCTCCTGCTCCCCGTCAACGTCCAGCAGGTCAAGAAACACATCAACCCTCCGCGGTCGTCCCTCCACGCCCTCCGTAAACTTGACAGCATTCGTGACGAGGTTCACGATCACCTGGGACAGGCGCGCCGGGTCGCCATAGTACGTATCCGTCGCGTGGTTCCGGTACCGTTCGCCGACGACGACAGAAGACGCGATGCCCTTCCGTGAGAATTTGGCCCCGACGGTCGTCATGACCTCCTCGCACAAGGCCCGGGGGTCGAAGGCATCCGCGTTGACTTTGATGATATTCAGGCCGATTTTGCTGAGGTTGATGACATCGTCCGTGATATTCTTCATGTGCTTCGCGCAAAGCGCAATGGCCGACGTCGTCTGGTGCGCCCTCGCGAACGCTTCATTGAAAGCGTCATCTAGCGGGATCCGTGCCTGCAGCCACCGCTTCAAGTCCTCCAGGGCCTCCACCGTAAACTCATTGTTGTTCGTGATCCCGTTGAGCGGGTTCCTCATCTCGTGACACACCATGTCAATGAACGCTTCCTGCCGCCTCCGGAGCTCCTCGGCCTCGTCCGCCCGGCGCCGCTGCGCCGCCTCCTCGCGCTGCAAAGCCAGCAGCCGCTCCTCCTCTACCCGCCAGCACTCCGCCGCGTCCGACACATTGGTCGTCACGTCCATCCACTCGGGCTCGATCACACCGCCAGCAATCACCTGCAAAGCGACAATCGCGTTAAACTCGCATAACAACGAGCTTTCGTCGTAGAAGTAAAGAACACACCCGCCCAAGAGCACGCCACCGCCGCCCCTCGAGCAAGAACGACCGCGCGCCCGCACTCGTGGCCTTCGCGCACGTCTTCATGGCCGTCGCCGGCCCCCACTCTATCGCCGCGCCGTTACCCACATCCGCCGTCATCCCGCCGCGTCCGCCGGCCTGCAGCCACGCGGCGGCCCCAGCCCTCTTCAGCCGCGCCCCGAGGTCCGCCATGGCGGTGTCCGCGGCCATCGCGTCCTCGGTGATGTCTCCCGTGGCGCCACAGAGAAGGTCAAGCAACTGCTCGCTCGCGCTCAGGACCTCGAGCGTGTCGCCGGACAAGACAACGAGGCAGCCGAGCGATTCCATGAGAGGAAGGAGGAATGGAGGTCAGGTTCGTTGAGGGTGTCGTTCGAACGATGGACGGACTCAAATGGGCCAGAGCTGCAGTCAGGACTCGTCCAGACCAGGAGCCGCGACTCAGAACCCTTCTTTGCCTCGTTGATCTGAAACACATCCTAGGTTACCGCGAGACGAACACCTGGAAGTGGGTGCAGACGATCTTGTTATGTTATAAATTGCAAAAACATTTTTACGGCGGCCAACGACGAACAAACACCCGGAGGACTTCGCATATCCGCACGCCGGCCTGTAAGCAATGCTCTCAGATTCAACTGAAGGCCGTCAATCGGAAGCGAACAAGAACTCAACGATCGCAATCGGACCCTGTTCATACTGTCGACTGCCGGACGTGATATACCACTCGTCCAGTGCCGGAATCAAAAACACCGCCAAACAGCCTCCTGCTCCAGAGCAGCTATCGCGAACGCACCATCACCCAATCGCGCAATATTCGGCCGCGACCGAGACCCGAAGCTCGTTGTACTCATCAACCCTCCCTCACAAGGATCTTTAAAAAAAGACTGTCCCAACAACAACGACATTAGCTTCGGCTCTTCGTTATAATTGCATTAGCCATGGTGTTCGTTGGCCAGGGAGTAGCGACGAAGATGGCTTGTGGCAGCGAAAAAGCCAGACCCTCGCACAAGGACCTCTATCAGCAGGAACTGCCTCCCCCGCCGCCGACTCAGAAGCCGGCTCCGCTCCTGCCGATCGCCTGAACAAACTTGGGATCCATTCGAAGATCCCCCACGGAAGAGCTCGATGGAGAGGAATGCGGTCTTGATCCTCGGCCGCCCCGCACCCATTGTGCGAGATTTCATCGCAGGTGCGCTTTTTTACTCCCCTCGGGCCGCCCCCGGGGATTCCAACTGGACCCACGACCTGATCATGCTGCTGCAGAGCTGCTAAAGCGGACCTCGAACCCCGTCGCGGATGCGGATGTGGAAAAGTTGCGTGAAGGTCCGGTGACTCTGCCCTGGCGGATCGAGAACAAGTACTACAGCGCGGATTTGCGGATATGGGGGGACGTGACGAACGGCGAGGAGGAGGAGGTGGAGGACGTGGAGAGCGGTGGTGGTGGCGGGTTGGAGTGGGATGCTCTGAAGGAGGCGGTGGACGCGTTCGTTTTTGTATATGACAAGGGCCAGGTGTGTGGTTTCTCGAATTTTATTTTTGGTTCCCTTTTGGTTGATGATCAGAACTGGAGAGCTGATTTTTTTTTTATTTTTTTTTTTTGCCAGCCCGAATCGTTCAAGGACGTGAAGCCGTGGGCCGCCTTTGTCGCGTCGGCGGAGCCCGGTGTCGTGTTGTGCGTCGCAGGCGGGAAGAAAGACGGGTCGACGGAGGAGCAGCTGGACGCGGCGTCGGAGTGGTGTGTGGAGCACGGGTTTGAGTTTGTGGATCTGGATGAGGAAGAAGAAGGTTGGTGTTTCTCTGGTGCATGGCAATTGGTATCGGGTTTTTTCTGACGCGTGTTGACCAAAGAATACGGATCGGTGGGGATGGGCCGAGTCATTGAGGCTTTATCGTCGAACATGTGGCCGGGGATGGTGAAGAAAACGGGGACGAAGGAGGTTAAGGGGGATGTGGGACAAACAAGTGACGCTGGCGATGTAAAGGGAAGCGGTGCAGCTAAAGAGGATGACGACGACATCCCGGAGGAGTTTCTTATTCGCGACGGAGGTGAGCAACGTGTTGTCTGAAGGCACTGCTGACGATGTACGTGCAACCAGATCCGTTTGCCGAGAAGATCAGGGCGTTTCGAGGGTCCATCGGAACGGGTGACGAGGAGCTGGACTTTGATGACCTTGTTACACGGTTGGGCGATCTGCGAGGTAATTGGAACTTCTACCCTTTTTGTTCTTTTGTATTGAAATACTTTGATATTCTTCCGTGCAGCCCTTGCGCAGACTGTTGGAGGGGAAGAGCGGAGGAAGATGGCGGCGCAGGTTGCGCTTTCTCTTTTCAATTCAGATTAGCACACCGGCTTGCTATTGTTTGCTGTTTGCTTTCCCAATGACGAGTTTTAAAGCCATAAAGCTTCTTCCGCTATTCCCTGTTATTTAAATCTGTTTGTATGTACGTCATTGATCATTTTGATCACAACAATAATTAAATAATCGCTCTATTTCTAATGGGCGATTTTACTGGTTACAAGAAAGCCAAGGAGCGAAGTCCTTACGCGCAGTCGTCATCCCCTCATTCACTATAGCTTGATGTATGCGAAGCGTACGAATTATTAAGAAGGACGCGAATTGGAGAGCGAGATATGCTGGGGAATATAGAAACACAAATAAAATCAAACCGGCATGGAGGCACTCCCCTCCCAGCCCTTCTCCTGGGGTTCCAATCGCTCTGAAGTGTCACCCAGCCTGATGGCGAGTCTTTTTCTTGGGACTTGTTGGCCCAGGTCGCGTCATCCCGTCCTGCTGGGCGGTCATATCCGGCCATAGCATCACAGGCATCATGTCTCCGAGCCTGCCATCGACCCCGAGCGGCGCCGAGGACACGGTCTCTCCGCGTCCCCAACCGCCCCGCGCCAGATCCGGGATCGCCTTGGCCCGAACACCCGCGACTCCAGTTGCCGGTTCCGCAAGGGGCGGCGGCAATTGTGGTGGCCGCAGCTGCTCCAGTTGCGATATCACGCGCGGATCCATTGGCGCCGTGCCAATCGCTCCAACGCATCCCGCGTTCGCACTCTGCGCTCTCCCAATGTTTGTTGCCGCATCATCCTGCCCCGCTTGGCCCGCACCCTTCTCCAGCACCAGTACGGGGCCGAACACGACGAACGGCGGCCCAACGACGCGCTCCAGCTCCCTCATGCCTTCCATCAGATCCTGCGGCAAGACCGGCCGCTCCCTCTCGTCCATAAAACCGGACCTCCTCAGCCCCCGCATCACGCACTCGTCCAGCGCGTCCTTCGTGTCGAAGTCTAGTAGGTCCAGCACGTCGTTCACGCTTGTTAGCACGAACTCCATCACTAGCCCTGGGTGCGAGTGCCGGCTCTTGCCCTTGCGGATGGGCGGGTCGCAAGCGCGCTGGACAACCCAGCGCAGGATGCCATCCACGTCGTCGCCGTCTTTTCGATCAAAGAGGATAGATGTGTTAGAAAACTAAACCGTGGCTACATGAAGGATCAGCAATTACCATGGCTCAGGAACCCTGGCTTCCGCTTGCCGCCAATGGGCCGTGGCGCCGAGAGGGTGAACAACCGCGACAGCAGCGCCCACTTGGCCCGACGCATTCCCACAGCAGTTTGTTCCCGAGGCACCGCGACCACCGCTTCCCCGGCTCCAACCTCGTCCGCATTGTTGTTCTTCCCCCGCCGCTGATCCACGCCCCTGCTGCCTCCATTGCTCATACCGCTCTGCTTCCGCAACGGACTCGTCGTATTGGAGAGCCGATATCGAGGAGGGTTGTGCCACAGCGCGACCCGGATGACGTCCTCCAGCTCCCGCGCGAGCCGCGCCTTGTTCCAGGTGACCTGCTCGGCCAACGGTCTGGCGCATGCGGCCGTCCGATTCGGCCTGTCGTAGTAAGGGACGAGCGCGGGACCGTAGTCATCCTGGATCGAGTTCATCGGGGGGCGATCTGTCTCCGGGGTGTTGGTGGACCCACGGGCCGGTGCAGGAGGAGACGGATGGCCGAAAGGCTGGGTTAAAGGGGGGTTGGGGGACTGGTTCAGGGTTAGATCTATGGAATGCACCTTTTCGGGAATTTGGCACTGCCACGGACCTTTAGGGTCAACGACGGCGCCGGCGGTAACGACGTCGAGACCGCGTACTCGGGCGAGCTCCGGCCGTCGTCAGGCGGTGTTGGCGACGTCGGGCTGTTCGTTGGGGTCGATGTCGAGCGTGAGCGTTCCTGGTTGGTCGAAAGCTGTGGGCTGAGGAGTCGCCGTCCTGTTGGTCTCTGCCGTTGTTCGAAGCCGAAAGGAGAGCTAAAAGAGCGCCCCAGCTCGCTCCTGCCGTCCTGAGTCGCAATGACAGGAGATTGTCGCTGCCCTTGAGCGGGAAAAACGGGGCCAGGGCCTCGGCGCGTAAATCCAAATTCCTGGGGCCGAGATCAACTGGTCGTCGGGTGAGGACCAATTCTCTCAACGACTGCACCACGCCGACCAGGGTCGTCCGTTCACGGCGCTGCGGGGAGTGGACGAGAGCCTCGCGGTTGGCGCCAAGAATCTCGCTGATGGGTTGTGGCTGCGATCGAAAAACTCCCGAAAAACAAGATTCCACATGTTTGGGACGTTCATCGAGGAAGTAAATTTGAGGATCAGGCGCACCGAGCCACGGAAGCTGGGGGACAACGCGATGGTCCCCGGCGAGGACGACTTCGCCAGGGAAGCGATGCCGTGAAGGTGTGGCCGTTTCCTGGAGGTAACGGCGAACCCCGTTGGAACCGCATTTTGGTTGGAATTCTGGTATACCTCACATGGGCTCTGTCTAGCTAACGTGGCGTTGAGTTCTCCGCGCGCAACTGCAGTCAATGGAAGCGGTAACGAGGCCGGACGATACTTTCGCCACGCGTCGACACTCGGCTGTCGCTCAAGGCGTGAAGCTGGCCATATCGCCAACTTACAGGTACCGGACATACACGGTGGACGGGTTTGCAGAAACGTCGCTGCAAGGTTTCTTGATTATCTTCTCAAAACCATACCTCATTCCTTGTTTCCGACAGCGTACGAATCGGATTCCGAATGTACATGTTGAAATCTTCTCCAGGTAATTGCGGATTGCGTATACCTCATGATTACTTTAGTGAACGCATGAATTGAGCTTACCAGTTATGGGAAGTTGACGGCGCGCCATATAACGCTGCAAATGGATTAGAAGCATGGCCAGGTTCACAGTCGCCTGACTCTCTCTATTGAGTATTTTCGTCGATACAGATCACTGCAAAATTTATTGCGCTGGAAACGTGAGGTACGTGTACATAGATTTTGAAGCGTGTCATTCGTTTGCAGACATCGTCAGCACTCAGCATTACTATTGAATAGTTCGCTTTGCGTGTGCCAACGAGATCGCCCGTCTTTGAATTTCCACTATGTCGGCTTTTGGATTGAACCCTTCACACAACCCTTGGCTAAAGATTCCTGGACCTGAGCGACTGGGTCTTTTTAACGAAGATTGCATCTTCCTTGTTTGTTCCATGTCGAGTTGATGAGGAGTGACTTTCGTTGCTAAAAATTGGGTACGATTGAATCGCTGTTCCATATGATTAACATGTTCAGCCATCGCAAACGTACTCACGACTGAAGATGTTGTTTGGAAACGTTCGCGTAGGAGAGCATGACGCGGTGGAAGATTGTTTGTTACGCCGGAACTTGGACGTGTTGAGGATTTGCCTTCGCTTAAACGAAGTTTTCGATACAAATGATGGCGCAACTTCAATTGTCGATATTGTTTCGAGCTCTTGACAACGCACCGTTAGCGGGATGCCAGGAAGACGCGTGTTGGAATGCCAAATAAATCACGCTGATCTTATATTGGGATGAAGGGTGGTGGTGTCGTAGTATATTAATACTGCCGCGTCAACGCGTATGCCAATCCCACGACGCGACGACCACCCACGGTTCGACTCCAGGAACGCGTCCATTGCCAGCTCCGTCACCCAGCTCCTTCATCGGGCCTCGCCCCCCTCCGATAATCCCCGCTTCGCTTCGAATTCACCCCGAATTTCATCATCAGATTTTTGAACAGACAATCACAACGATGAGCGCCAGCGGGAGGTGAGCACTCCCCTCATGCCCCCCGGCCGGCGCCCGTCGCCCGGAAAGCCTTCCCTTCCCACTGTCCGATTACTGATTTTCTTGACAACAGTCTTAAACGGCGGATCGAGGTCGACATGATGAAGCTGTGAGTAATGGTGCCTTCCAATCCCGCACCCTCACTGAAAGATCTGACCCAACCTTCGCCCGATACAGCCTCATGAGCGACTACGAGGTCAACCTTGTGAACGACAGCATGCAGGGTGAGTTGTTGTCGGTGACCGGCGGTGGCGGGCGGGGCGGTTGGCGTGGGTGGGGGGGTTGGTGGCACGTCCATCATGTCGGGATCGCCTTTCTCTTTCCCCGTGATACCAGGACATGTTGCTAATCTTGTTTGTCCTTCCATCCGATCCGTTCATTGCAGAGTTCTTCGTTCGGTTCGTCGGGCCCGAGGACACGCCGTTTAGTGGGGGGATGTGGAAGGTTCACGTAGAGCTGCCCGATCAGTACCCGTACAAGAGCCCCTCGATTGGGTTTATGAACAAGATCTTCCATCCGAATATTGACGAGCTGTGAGTGTTCTTATATTGGATATCATCGTGAGCTGTGTCACATTGACCGATCATTAACACCGATCATCTTCGCATCTAGGAGCGGCTCCGTCTGCTTGGACGTCATCAACCAGACCTGGAGTCCGATGTATGGTGAGTCCAGCCAATGGACTTCGTAGATTTTCTCAATCGCGATATTTTTCAGACATGATCAATATCTTTGAGGTCTTCCTTCCCCAGCTCTTGAGGTACCCTAATCCTACGGATCCTCTTAACGGCGAGGCGGCCGCCCTCCTCATGCGGGAGCCGACCTTGTACGAGGCGAAAGTGAAAGGTGTGTATTGCGTACTCCCGTCGGCGGGATCGATCTCTCGTTCGATGTGGGAGTTGATGGGATTGCGCTTGTTACTTTGTGGACAAGACGAACGCGCGAAGTCACCGGGCTCGATGCATTGCTGACGTGTTATTCCTTGCAGAATATGTCACAAAATACGCCACGAAGGAAGTTCTTGAGTCCAAGGAGGGCGAGGAGTCTGAGGGGGACGACGACATGAGCTCGGTCGGCGACTTCTCTGACGACGGCGCCGCCGATCTTGAGCTTTAGAATTTATCGACCGCGTGATTAGTGGCGGTGCCGTTTGGAGGGGTGTGGGCGATAGCAACGGCCGGAGCTTTGGGTTGGCGCGAGTGAGCAAGAGCATTTGGGATTAGGAGCTTGAATTCATGTTTAAGATGTGGGATGGTGTTCGATGAGGTGGTTGAGCCGGAGCGTTTGGAGAGTGTTGGTTGCTATCAGGGTATTCATTTTTCTTTTACACCTCTCTAGATCATTTTGCTATTCTTCTTGCATTTCATTATCTCGCCACTCGCCTCTATTTTATTACATTCACCAGCTTCAATCACCAGCCCCTCCCCTGCATCCGTCCAATCCCCTTTCACTTTGCCCCCGACGAAAAAAATCATATGCACACACACAATCACTATTGCTTGTTGCTCTTTCCGTCTTAACTAAACCACCACCTTTTTTGCCTTGTATCATTTAACAAAATCTTGGGTTGTGCTTCCGTTCCCTTTTAATTCTTAAGCTCGAGGATCGCGCCGTCTGGGTGGAGGGCGATGTTGAACGAACTTGGATACAATAAACGGAATTGACAGAAGATGGTAAAGCCGCAAAAAATCGGATTCTTCAGGCCCTTGATAAAAATTCGCATGAGGGAGCATTCTAAATATTTATATTTATAATACCCTAAAGTACATTGAAGACAGCATAAATAGGCTTTGCTTTAAATACATGAGCATAACGCCTTAATGGCTGAGGTACTGCACAAACTCCTTCAGAGCCGCTCAAGTTGATAGCACGCTGGATCCGCCATTTGCCCGACCAAGAACGGCCCGGCATCCGCCAGCACCATGACGCCTACCACCGACACCGTGTACATAGCTACGTAGAAAACAACTCGGCCGCTGGACCCAAACGCGCCCCACTCCTCCCGCCCGAGCGCCCGCGCGTAATCCGCCTGGCCCAAACTGTGCTCGATGAGTCCCGCGGCGGCCTCCTGCGCGGCGCCAAGAATGAGGGATGACGCCACGCGTGCGATCATGTCGGGCCAGCCGATGGCCGGCACGGTGCAGGACGTCCATGTCCGCATGGGAGGGGTCGTGAGCCAGAGGACGCTGAGGAGAGTCGCTAGGAGACGGGTTGCCCAGTCAGAAGTGATGAGGCCGAGACGGATGAGGGCTGCTTGTTCGGCGGCAGGGATGGGGCTGAAAGGTGATGGCGGCTCGTGTGGTGGTAGGGGATGTTCGGGTTCGACTTGAAGTGTGAGTGCCGCCAATGTCGCTGCAGAGTGGTCTGCGTCCTCGCTGCTGAAGGATATCGCCGGCCGCATAACCTCTTGGGCCGGAGAAATAGGGTTGGAAGCGCCGGCGCCGGTCTCCGCGGAGTCATTTAGAGGTAAAACTGGACGACGAGCTGCAGTTAATACTTTGTGGGAGTTCAACTAATACCTAAAGGGACTCTGGTCGAACTGAATACCGAAATTGTGACCTTGCGCGTTTTGAGCGTCTTCTCTCGCGAAAGTGAGCTCTTAGCGCCAGCTGGACGAAGTCAGTTGGCATAGTAATGATTAAAGGTACCTTTGCTTGCATGTGTCACAGCGAAGGCGTCCTCAGGTAACAACTCCTTTGCTTTCATCTCGCCGTCAACGGTGCCTGTATTCGACTCACGGAGTTTCGTATTGCTTCCTAGCATTTTCTGGCGAATTACGTCGGCCTTTTGCCCGTGGTCGGCATCATTAACCTGGACACTGACAGCGGATATGTTTGCAGCAGGCTTAGCGATGTCCGGGTACAAGCCGTCTCTATTGCTTTCACCACAGTCATTAATATCGACCTTGGACAACTTCTCAGGATGGCAAATAGCGGCAGCCTTTCGTTTTGCCCGGCGCAGACGATAAGCGTAATATGCTCGCTCGGCGAGGGTGAGGCCGACACTGGCGACCGAACAGAGGTAGAAACTCTTTGGGTACGATCGATAAATGCAGAGTTTTGAAATAAGCCCCCAGCTTGCCTCTTGCCTAAAAGTGCTTTAGCACGAAAATTCGATAAGTTGTCGCCAACTCACGATGAATCAAAAATCATCTACGAAATACCTGTTAGATAAGTATCCCATTCCACCACTGAACTTACCGATGACACGTTGTTAGCTATTTCTTCCGCTCTAGTTTTGGCAGCCATTCTTTTCCATTGCGGCATCAACTGAAACAGTTGCTTGTGAAGGTATTTCATGATCGGTGCGCTACCCTTGGTGTCAGAATGCGATTTAAACAGAGTGAATAGGTACCCAAGTGCAAGGAAAAGCGCTAATGGTGTCCCAATTGGTGTTAGGATGCTACTGTCGTCGGCGAGCAGAGCGGACCGCGTCCCGTAGTTTGCAATAGTGAAGATAAGCAGCTGCAAGAACCTAAATAGCAGAATCAGTAAACGCACACACCCAACTCGCTTCTGGTAACTCACAGTCCGAGGAATGACACGCCGAAAAACGCGGCATGCATTTTGTAAAATGCCGCCAGGATCATCAGGTATTTACGCCACGTTTTAATCTCCCCGTCGACAACGACGACGTGCCACGTCGGCTCGACTAAGAACGTCGGAAGAAACACTCCCACGACGAGGCACCAGAATCTCATTCTGACCAACATAAAGATGACGAGGTCCAGCCCGATGGCGAAAGTAGACAGCAGACAGGAGTCTATCATGCTGCCGAAAAGAAACTTGTGCTTGGCCTGTACGGAGGCTGCGAAGAGTCTGTGGCAGCGTCATGAAGATGCGGTATAACAGCAGCACGCAAACCCACTCACTTAGCCGCCCAATACGTTAGGTAGCCGACGGTCTGCCCAGTCTCGGCGTCGGGCTTGTACTCGGCCGTCTCCGCCAGCGCGGTTGCGGCGTCGACGCGCCTGGTGAGGAACAGCAGGCCCACCCATACGAGAGCTGCTCCGGCGGCGCCGACCAGGGCGACGGCCGCACCCAGAGTCACCGTGTGGCGCTGGCTGGACAGGATCGCGCTCCACCGGGAGGCCATGGACGCGTTGGAAGATTGAGGCCTGCAGCGGCGCGGTACCCTCGAGTCGCGAAGAAATCTGTAGGCCCTGATTACCGGGGCAATCTCAAGCGAAAATCTAACGGATTTTAGATCGTTACCGCGGTCATGTGGCTTGTTGTAGGCCATCTTGTCTGTAAGTCCCACCGTCTGTCTCTTGAAATACTTAAACAGGTGGTGATTCACGATGCAACGATGATGCATGAAAAACACGAGTAAAAAGAACGCCTTGCGCCAGGGCGCGCGGGTCATGTTTCGATCTCCCAAATAATAACAGTTCAGACTGGCGCCCATTCCCTGCAAGAGCGGGCCCGTCGAAAAAGGTTCGGCGGTCCATCACGGCTGAAGATACGCGAAAAAGGCCAGCGTAGACCCGCGTGGAGATGTGGGAAATGTCGAAGGCGAGCTGAGGTTCGCGATTAACCAGCAGAAGCCCAACCGGGTTCCAAAAGGGTTTCGTCCTGTGTTAACTATGTTAAATATTCAGGGCAAAAGCATGGGAAATTGGATCAGCTTACTCTTACAACATTGTTGCTTCCTGGTCAAAGATGCCTTCGGACGCCATTGCGACAGCATCCCGTGAAGAGTCGTCCAAGTAAGCTTCAGCCGACAATTTACACCACTAAAGCAATTATAAACACTTGTCGTGCTGCTGAACTGAACCAGGTTCTCATGTTCGTCCACGTGTTTGCCCATGTCCGAGGAAGTGCCTCGTAAAGAAAGCGTGACAATGGTATTGGCTGCCGGGCGTCCGTGGTCCCGTCGAAGTATATCCACCGATGTCACCGGCTGCATGCCGAAGGACAACTGCACTTCTTGATTCAGCACGCCAGAGAATACGGGACTCTCGGCGTCGAATGTCTTCAAGGGAACGGCCGCGGCAGAATAGTGTTGCTAATTCCCCCGCCGCTTCA
>JADGJL010000861.1:0-12742 GCA_027600665.1 Irineochytrium annulatum
GGTCGGAGGAGGGCGGGAAGGCGGGACTATCGCCAGACGATGATGTGACACTGGAGGTTGTTATCCTGTTGGGGACGATGGCGAATGACGAGAATGTGGCGCCGATGGTGGCAAGGACGAAGATCATCCCATTGCTTATGGAGCTGATGCTAGGTAAAGCAGACTTTGTACAAGTGATCAGATGCTAACTACGTGCTCAGTAAAAGAGGAAGACGACGAGATTATTCTCCAAATCATCTATGTTATATACCAATTCCTTCTCCACGAGACTACTCGGACCATATTAATCTCCCAAACACGTAAGTGACTTAAATCAGGGTGGATTTTCATCTCACACCTTTGCGCAGAGGTCGTGTCATACCTGATCGACCTCCTCTATGATAGAAACGTGCAGATAAGGAGGATGTGCGACGTGTCCCTCGACATCATCGCCGTGAGTAGTCTTGCCAATCTGCTTCCCGTTTCTTTTCCCGCTGCCCTGAACTGACAACATCCCCAGGAAATCGATGAAGAATGGGTGAAAAAAATCAAGCAGCAGAAATTCCAGTGGCACAACGCAGAGTACCTCTCGGTACTCGCCCAATCCTCCGATTCAAACCTCCAGGACGACGACGACGATTCAGACGGCGAGCGCGGCGCCGACCTCCTGGCCCAGAACGACGATTACCTCAACGACGGGTGGACGGACCAACTCGGGGATGACGATGTCGACGACGACGATGAGTAATCCACGTACCAATACATTCTGAGCACCCACTTGCCTGGCGCCTCGTTCGTCGCGCACCTGCGCCCTGACCTTGCACGCATAGAGACAGTAATACCTGCAACAACAACACATCATAGACCTCTTGTGGTGGCTGCCCGTGTCGTGGGCAGCCTCTGCGCCTACAAACTCTTTTATTTTAACAGTATATGATTATACATCTCGTAGAGGCGTAAACCTATTATTAATAGCATCTTTTTTCAGAGTCGAATATTTTGTCTTCTGCGCCTTTCGCTGGGAGGCAAATAAATGGGCATCACGAGGTTTTTGTCCGGAAATTGCTCAGAGCTAGCTTGACGCGAAAGTGTTCGTGTTGTAAGAAGGGAACAACTTGGGAAGAGTATCATACTCGCCGACATAATCGTATGCGTCCATGATTGCTTAACATGACAAGGGCCTGTTTATTGCTGGGAGAAATTGACGGAGCACGACTTGAAGCGCACGCGTGCGCATCGCCGACGCGTGGGAGAGCCGGATGCCTCCTCCTGCGCTGACGGGAGTCGCAGGACCGGAAGGAACAGCGTCATCCGAGGTTCAGCTTGGGGGATTCCGCTGCCGACGCATCGTAAAGATAATCGCACGCCCCATTAATTATATTTTTAAATTTTAGATCATCGCACGAGTCGAGATACTGGGAATGCTTTCGAGGACAGCGCGCCTGGCGCCTGGCTTCGTTAATGTCACTTTAAGGACGCAAATATCGCTAAAAGCCAAGGACTTCATTAGCTCCCCGTCGCCTCCCACGTCCTAATCTTCTCTATGTTCTCCCTGGGGAACCTCATTGCCATTGCCGTCGCGGCCGTGGCCGTCGTCGACGCCCTCCCGACCGACCTCGACCGCCTCTTCGGCAGGGCGACGTGCACAACGTCGACGGTCGCATGCACCGCGGGCGTGGACTCCTGCTGTGTGCCAACTGACGGCAAGATGGTACGGCAGCTTCGCGCTTTTTTTCGTGTAATCATGATGTTGTAATGTTCTGCAGGTGCTTGCCCTGCAATGGCTTCCGGGTTATTGTGCCGTGAACGCGTGCTCCTTTGACCAAACCAAGATCCCCAGTAACAGGTGGACGATCCACGGATTGTAAGCAGTTGATCTGGCATTTAGTCGTTGTTCCTCGCGTAAAGGCTGACTTACTTTCATCATCAGGTGGCCGGACACCTGCTCAGGTGCCCAGGTTGCCACCTGCGACTCCGCCCGCCAATACACGGACGTGTACACGCGTCTGCAGGGCTCGTCCATTTTCAATGACATGACCACGTACTACCTTTCCTACAATGGGCTCACGGCCAGCGGGTACAACTCGGTGAGTAAGAGCCGCCAGTTAGTCGCTACCTGAACCAACATAATAATACCGCACCCAACAGTTCTGGTCTCACGAGTGGGGTAAGCACGGCACCTGCTACTCGCCGGCCGCCACCAGCTGCGTATCCGGCACGAATGGCGACGTCATCAAGTTCTTCGGCGACGTCATAACGGCCGCTGCCAAGTTCGACCTGTACGCTCCCCTCTACAACGCCGGCATTGTGCCTGGCGGCACATACACCGCAACGGCAATCAAGACCGCCATCCAGAACGCTTTTCCCGGGATTGCCGTGGGCCTCCAGGTTGGTTTTCTCCTAAGCACGAAAAATGCCTTTCGTCATTCTTTCTTCCTGCGCAGTGTACCTCGGGCACCATCACTGAGATTTGGATCGACGTCCTCGGTGTCGGCGGCGGTGCTGTCGCCAAGGCCGCGTCGTTCGGCAGCTCCGGCACGTGTGGCTCCACCGTTAAGTATCCGGCTGGCCCCAACAACGGCACACCCACCTCTACCCTCACCGGAACCCCGACCCCGACTGACACGCCGACGCCGGGGTCGTGCACGAACGGACATTCCAAGTGCGTGCACGCCGACGGAAGTTCGGGTGTGTACGAGTACTGCGCCAGCAGCGTCTGGCACCTCTCCAACTGCTCGCAGGGTTCCAGCAGCCCCGGCTACCCCGACCTAGACTACGCCCACCAGGTATATCTCCATAATAGTTGCGTAGATATACATTAACGTCAACCTTTAACAGACTGGAACTCTTTGCTACCAGACGCTGGCCAACTACGCCGGCTGCGAGTAAACTGTGTGGCCCTTTGAACCTTTATCTTATTTAAGTCATTTAAGCCTTATTACCTCATCGCTTCGGACGAGTAGATGCGTTTGGTTGCTGTCCTCCCATTTTATCTTGTCCCTTTGATTCTTGATCCCAATTTATTCGCTACAACCCTGTCCTAGCTTACTGCCGCTTACGTGACTTTCTCCTATAACTACCTAATGACGACTCGCGCCGAAGAATGGCCTGCAGAGTAAGTCGGTATCAATAAAAACCTCTTCTGCGGTGTGATGCACATTAAGCTATACACTTGATCAAGAAGCGCAAAAGAATGACAAAAAATAATGAAGGGCGCTTGAGCTCCCGTCCTCAATCCAAAGATGTACAGCAAAGACGTGAAGTTGTGTAAGTAATGATGTTCAACAGTTTTGCGGAGAAGGGGCAAAGGAAGAGAATCTGCACGTAATAATGTAGATAGTTTTCGCAAAATTCAGCGCGTATCATTGTCAGCTTCGTGAGGTTTTTACGTCGACTCTCCGTCGGCATGTATCAGTTGGCTCCGTGTCCCTCAAAGTACGCCAATATCTCTAGTGAAGCCAGAAAAGTTTCCCATTCGATTTGCAAACCCCGATTTTTTTTATTTTTTTTTGGGTTTGTTTAATTCCGGAATGCCTTCATTACGAGACAGTATGCGCAATGTGGTAAATGCGGAGTGTAAGTAGCCCATGTGATGCTTCTAACGCAGGTCACGAGGCTTCGGGTCCTTATCGTGCTTGGTTTTATGGTGATGAACGACAAGGTTTTTTCTTGTCACGATCCCGACGAGATAACCCGCCGAACTGACGACAAGGACATGCCGCAACCCTGGAACATGAGATAAGCAAAGAGTACTAAATAGAGGTCGTACCGAGATGCCGGACGAGCTTGTACACCTATTATCGTACAAGAAAGGTGGGATCAATTTCGGTGGCTGAAGCCAACATTTCATGCACGCACCTTCTCTGCTGAAGCATCAGCCCTCACCATCGCCGGGGATATGTTGATCACGGACGACAGGTCGACAACCAGGTCCGGATCCAGCGTCCCCTTAGGGATCGACCAGTTTTCCACCTCCCTATCGGACTTTTCCCCCGCCCGCATGGAGCATTCTGCCTCGTCCTTCATCCTCTCCAGCACGGCCTCGACCATCGCCCTGTGCACAAACCCTACAGCCCGCTGTGGCAAGTCGTCGTCCTCCGCCTCGACGCCGTACGGCGAGGGATCCTCCCGTACTATGGGGAAGCCGGCGTGCGGACTCTCGAGCGCCTTCATAGCCTCCCGAACGGTTGCGCCACTCTCCCTTAGGACGACAAGGTTCCCGATCTGCGCGATCGAGGCCACCGTAATCTCACGGAGGTGGTGGGCGGGTTCGTGCGGCAGGTATAGAATTCCGAGGCCCGCCATCTCGGAGTGGTAAAGGGACTCACCAAGGCCCAGCTGCTCGAGAAAGGTGGAGACCCACGCCTACAAAACATCAACAATGCAGCCAGGACTGCTGTGAACTTACCGCGGTCAAGCATACGATCAAGATGGCGCCCATGTTCTCAAAGTCACCTGTCAACTCAAAGCACACGACCGCGACCGTGATCGCCAGACGAGAAGTTCCGGACCACAAGGCAGCCATTCCAATCAGCGCTTTGAGACGACTAGTTAATATAGGCTACAACTGCCCATGACAATGAATACCATACAAGCCAGGGTCAATCAACGAGGAGCCTTTGGCGTACTTGATATCGTTAAGAAGTAAGCCAACGAGCCGGCCCGCGCTGGCCCCCAAAATCAGGTTGGGAATGACCAAATCTACTAACTCGTCAACAAAGGTGACTCAGAAGTGCGAAACAGCATCCTCACCGGTTGGCAGAGCTATGTAATAGGTCGCAACACTGAAGATCAGGTACCTATTTCGCAACTGTAGGTTTAGCTCACCAACGGCAAACGAGAGGCCGGATACATACAACGCGGAGAAAATTCCCAATGATCTGTCATCGAAAAGTTTGTAGACGCCGCGCATAAGCAGCAGCCTCAGCTGCTTGTCGGGCGTCGACCACAGAAGCGTCCGCAGCGGGTAGTAACATGTCTCGTTTTCAGGCTTTAAAGGGTCCAACCGCAGCAGCTTGAAGATGGAACCGGACGTAATTATAGGGATGAGATCGTGCGGCCTTGTTTGGTCTGTGATGGTGGCGGGCCTGGTCAAGAAAACGGTTGTATAAGAAGCCGGTGAAACAATGGCATAAGATTGCCTTAGCGAGTCCGATCCCCATTGCGGTATGTTAGCCAACAACGTCGGTTTGTGCGGGATACCCGGCTGGTCCTTGTCCTTGTCCTCAGTCCTCGGAGCCAGGCGTGGTGATCCACCAGCGGGTAGACCTCCCTCCTCCCCATCATCCGGCAACAAAACCGCTGCCCGTCTCATTCTCCTCCGATGCTTCGCCGTCGCGCTCGAGTTGGCCGCCGCGACTGTTAAAATCCCATCGCCGACGACAACGCCAGTGTGGTCCAACTCAACAACCGTGACACTGGATGCCCCTTCAACACCTTCCCCGACGTCGCTCAGCCCTACGTCTGAGTCTATGCCATTAAAGTACGCGTGGTATCGGATGACATTGTACGTGTATACGGTCATGACGTCGTCCGGCGCGCACACGGTATTCAGCAGCATGAGGCAATCCAAGAATGTCGCCTCGCTCGAGGAGTTAAACGAGTCGTAGCAAGGCTGCGGCAGCGATACGGCGATGTGGGCTGTTGGCCGTGCGATACTCACGCACGGGTCGAGCCCGTCGATGAGGGGCAGGAGGATGACGACCACGCTGGTCGTGATAGCCACGAGGGCGACTTCCAAAAGGCTAATGATGATGCGACGTGGTGCGGGTTGTAGCAGAGTTTGGGGTTTGTCTGTGGCCTCCTTGACTTTGTCGTGACAGAGGACGTATTTTAGGCGGAGCTTCTGCACCTGAAAAAGGAGGTTGTTCCAGATCGACCCGACAATCGCGGACAGGAAGCCGACGCCAATGTAGATGAAGTAGTCAAAGTAAACGGGCTTGTGAAGGCAGGTTGCTCCGACCTGTAAAGATTATTCGGTTAGCTGCAGGAGAACAAAGTACGAAAGCAGATAATGTGCAGAGAACGAACGGGAAACAGCGTCATTTGTATGAATACGTCCGTCATCGATTGAATGCCATCCTTAATGACCGCGCCAAACAGCATGTAGCCGATGATAGTGCTGAACATAGTACGGATTAAAATACTTGGCTCGAAAAACGACGTCGCTTCCTCAACGGCAAATAGAATGCCTCCGATAGGGCTCCTAAACATCACGCAGATGGCCACGGCCGCACCCGTTGTTGCATAACTCCGTAATGTGCGTTGCTCAATGACATCCATCAACGTCTTGTGGATCGGATGCCTTGAGTCGTAACCGTCTGATAGAATTAGTATTCGAACCGTAAATGAAAAAACGTACAGAATAACTGCTCCGTCTTCGTAGACATCCGAACGAATCTCGTTATGCGGATTGCGATGGACGCAGCGATCCTGGCCATTGGGCCGTCAATTCCGCTGAATAAACCACCTGCTACAATCCCGAAACTAAACGGCGTGAGTTTCGTACAGCGCGTCCTCCAGAGCGCAAACCTTCCCACAAAACGAATAATTGGCGTCCATAGATTAGCCCCGTTAATTGTCAGAGACCCGTTCAGATATGACACGACGTCGGCCATACCACTCCCGACAGCCGACGGCTCCAGGAGTAGAATGAGAGCGGCGGGTGCGACACAGAGAACCTGCGCAGGTCGCAACGTAAGTCGTGATTAAAAAAAAAGAAGCACATGCAAAACCAACCAGAGACGTCCACACCGCCGTCCCCACAGCCGCTGCATACCTTCCTTGTAAGACTTTGCCGATGACATACTCCAGTCGCATTTCGCCAACGAGCTCGGAGCTGGTACGAGCGAAGCATTGAATGAGGTCACAGTACGAAGTGTAGCGGCTATCCGACTGCACCTGATAAAGAGGCCATAGAACAGCAGCGTGATAACGCATGTTATAAGGGCCGAGAGCGCGTACTGCGAGAACTCCTGGAGCACCCGCGCGGAGCGGGTTTGGGAAGCATAATAGGCCCGGAGGTACTGGCCGTCGGGCTGCTCATAGTCGATGGTCTCGAAGACCTCCCCATGCCGGGCGGGGGCCGGATTCGGCGGTGTGAGCGATGGGTCCGCATATCCTGGTGGCTTCATCAGGATAGTGTCGTCAAATTCCGCACAGATCTTTCCCATTGCCTCTATGTCGGCGAAGAAGAAGAGCTCATCCCGTCTTCCGAAGGTCTCAACGCCCCCAAAACCGACGCCCCGTGCTCCAGCGACGCCGCCCGCGCCAAAACCGCCGGTGGAACTGACGTTCAAGGTCGGCCGCGTCCCGTCATCAGACAAGAGTGTGACGCGCTACACGCACATCCGCCGCGTCCACGTCAACCCCACGGACCTTGTGAAGCTGAAGCTGTGGTTGGGGGAGATTGTGCAGTTGGTGGACTGCCGGATAAAGGAGGTATTGAGCATTCAATTCAATAAAGAAGTTTATTCAAAGAAATTTTGCGTGTTCCTCATTCCTTTTCGTTGTACGTGATCCGCTCGATAGGTATGAGTTCTAAGAGTCGCGCCGTTAACGTAAATTACGTCCCAAGGGAGATCCAATAGTGGGCGTTGGAACACTGTGGGCCGCGCCGACTTGCCCTGAAGGAAGTGAGCATTGGGGCTCTTCCTTAACTTTACGCTCACCGTCTACTTAGCGACCTTGTTAAGCGGCCAGCTGATGACGGCCTCAAATCTGGAAGTTGATGCCACTATCAAGATAAAAAAGGCGAAGAGCGGAGCCAAAGAAGCCGCGAAGGCGGTTGTCAGGTGCCGAGAGGAAGCGGACTTCTCCAACGACAGTGTGTTCGGCATCCTTATTAAGGAGATTTTAGGTTTACTGCTTTGAGCAACTGTGTACTTACGGAATCGTCAGTGGACATTAGATATGTCCATGTCGGATTTGTTTTCGAAGTCCTATTCAACGGGAGAACACGGTGCCTCGTTGTCGAGAAGGTAGGCACTTACACCGACGTGTTCGTGGCAGCGACGGAGCCGGTCGTGGAGACGAAGTGGGACGTGTTTGAGATTAAGCGGGCCAGCGAAGTTTTCGCCCTCCCGGTGGCTAATGTGAGCTTCTTGCTGTTGTTCGTCGATACTAAACAGGCTAATCACGTCTTAGCCGAAGCCAGCAAAGGAGCATCATTTCAACAAGGTTGGATACTCCTTCATCGGCGGACTTTCGAAAGAGCTGAAGGAGGTGCAAGATTTGGTCGAAGACCGCCTGAAGAACCCGGACCGATTTTCAAAGCATGGTCAGCACTCGTTTTACCACGAAATTGTAACCTTCAGTTGCAAATGATTCTCAGGACTCCGCCCACCCCGCGGCATGCTTCTTCACGGCCCGCCGGGGACGGGCAAGACTCTGATCGCCCGCGCCGTCGCCTCCGAGACTGGCGCCCACCTCATTGTCATCAACGGGCCCGACGTCATCAGCAAATTCTACGGCGAAACGGAGGAGAAGCTTCGGGGCATCTTCCGTGAAGCAGAAGACAATGAGCCCGCGATCGTGTTCATCGACGAGCTGGACGCGCTGTGCCCGAAGCGGGATGAGGTACACGCGCGTTTACGGGCTTTTAAGTACTTAAGCGGGTGCTACTACAGGCCACGTCGGATTTAGAGAAGCGGGTCGTGGCGACATTGTTGACGCTTATGGACGGGGAGGACCAGAAGGGGATACAGCGCGCCAGCCGAGTAGCTGTGCTTGCCGCAACGAACAGGGTAGACACCATCGACGAGGCTCTTCGGCGGCCGGGTCGGTTCGATCGGGAGGTCGAGATTGGTACGGGACGAGACGGACATTTACTATGCCGCGTTATATCTGCTAAGGCGTTTCATCAGGCATCCCTGACGCCCCAGCCCGCCTCGAGATATTGAACGCCCTCCTCTCCAAAATCCCGCACTCCCTCACGCCCTCCGATATCTCAGACGTCGCCGCCTCGACGCACGGCTTCGTCGGCGCGGACCTGTCGGCCATCTGCCGCGAGGCAGGGCTCCGGACCATTGCTCGCCTGACGGCGGAGAAGGAGAATCGCTTCGCGCCGCTTGAGGGTCTGGAGAAGCTGGATTTGAGGCTGACAAGGGAGGACGTCATAGCCGCAAGGGCCACCGTTCGGCCCAGCTCGATGCGCGAGGTGCTGATCGAGGTGCCGAAGGTGCTGTGGACGGATATCGGCGGGCAGGCGGATATTAAGCAGAGGTTGAAGGAGGCTGTCGAGTGGCCTTTGAAGGTAGATGTTCACACTTTCGGTTCTTTTCATTGACCTTTATTTTTTGCCAGCATCCGGAAGCGTTCCTTCGCTTTAACATCCGACCACCGAAGGGGATCCTCCTTTACGGCCCGCCGGGGTGCAGCAAAACGTTGATGGCGAAGGCGCTCGCGACGGAGGGAGGGCTGAACTTTTTGGCGGTAAAGGGGCCGGAGGTAGGTTCGCTAGCGAACACATAGCCTTTTAAGCTTACTTTTTAAAGCTTTTCAGCAAATGGGTTGGCGAGTCCGAAAAGGCCATCCAGAACCTTTTCAAGAAGGCTCGTGCGGCGTCCCCTTCCATCGTTTTCTTTGTGAGTTATTGTGCTTGCTTGCATGGCAGTACTGATGCTTACATTAAAACAGGACGAAATCGACGCCATCGCGGTCCGTCGAGGCGCGGACGAGTCCTCTGTCCAGGACCGCGTCCTGTCTCAGTTGCTTGGAGAGATGGACGGCATCGAGCCCCTGGTGAATGTCACGGTCGTGGCCGCGACGAACAGGCCTGATATACTGGATAGCGCGCTACTACGACCGGGGAGGATCGATCGCATCCTTTACGTGGCGCCGCCGGACATTGACTCGCGGCGGGAAATTTTGCGAATAAAGATGGCTAAGATGACGTGTGCGGGGGATGTGTCGGTGGATGAGTTTGCGAAGCTGGTACATAATGCTCAACGGGTTGCAGTGTGCGGGATATTTACGTTTTTCAACAGACCGAGGGGTATTCTGGGGCGGAGGTGGCAGCGTTATGTCAGGATGCGGCTTTGTCGGCTCTGGAGGAGTCGATTGAGGCGCAGGAGGTGAGATATTTGTGTTTTGAGCGACAGCCATCTGACATAATCCTTCTTTAGGTGCAGCGGAAACACTTCGTAAAGGCTATCGAGACGACGACCCCGAGAATATCGAAAGAGATGATTGCTTTCTACGACAACTTCAGGTGCAATTCGCGTCAATTTTTTGGACGCGCAAGCTAACCTTTCATCAGGAAACGGTCGGGACTTCGTAGCATTTGATGCCGGCTTGTTTTGTACACATGTTCATTTCAGGATATTCATCGAATTTGTATTTCGAAGTAGTAGTTTTATCTCACACGTATCCATATACCATAGAGGTTCTTACACATCAACAAAAAAGAAAGATACCACAACTTCCATGACGATTCCCTTTCGAAGCCAGCGTAGAGGATGGATGAGTTGCAAAAGGGCGGACGGCGGGATGGGGAGGAAGTATAAGTTGGGGAAGCCAGAGTTACGCGCTTCAGCAGCCGGTGCTGCCGCCGCCGCGACGCCTGAGGTTGGCGCAGGACGTGGTGGTAGGCTTCGTGGTCGTTTTCGTCGTGCTGGTCGTAGTGGTAGTCACAGACGTCGTCGGCGTGACGCCAGAGTACTGCTGGTACATGTACGGCAGCAGGGCCTTCATGGCCGCGACAACCTCCTGCCCCGAGGGAATAATTTGCTTCGCAGGCAGGGTGAAACCATTGGAGCCCGTGTCGCGGAGCTCGATGGCGTAAGGGAACTTGACGCCAGCAACGTTATAGGCGTAGTCCGCCGAGGAGCCCGAGGCCTGGTAGATGGTGTTGCAAATGTCACCGTTCTTGAAGGAGATGCCGTTGACAGCCTTGAGCGCGTTGACGGCCAGCTGGGAGCCCTGGAGGAGGTTGCTGTAGTCGGCCACCTTGCCGGAGCAAGTCCAGCCCTGGGGGAACATCCACAGCTGGGAGTACCTGTCGTGTGAGATATATAAGCCAGAGATATATAGCGAAGAAAAACGAATTTATATGTACGAGTGGAAGTCGAAGTAGCCGTAGGCCTTGACGGACTTGAGGTAGTTCGAGATGGCGAGGGTCTCGACCGTGTTAGGAGCGGTGCCGTAGTAGTCGTCGGCGCACGGGTTGCTCGAGGCGCCAGGGGCAGACCAGTGGTTGTCGAAGTTCCGGTTGTTGTCCGTGCCGATGCAGCTGGAGCCCTTGTTCGGCTGCATGTTCTTGCGATGCATCCGGTCGCCATCCGACGCGCGCGTGTGTGCGTATCCGTCCGGGTTCATGACGGGAATCACGGTGACGGTGAACTGCGTGAGGAGGCTGGCGGCGGAGGGGTCTGTGGAGGACGAATGTGGATCATGATCTGTAAGCATGCGAAAAGAACACAACAGATAAATAACATACCTGTCGCCAGGAAGTTGCCAATGTACACCGCGACGGCGGGCCCGATCCACTCCCTCGCGTGAATGCCGCCGTGAAGGACGACGTGGGCCGGGCCCGAGCCGATGACAAAGCCGGGAATGTCCGCGCCAAGGTAGGTCTTGCCGATGGAGACCTGGGACACGCCGGGCAGTGACTGCATGAAGGTGACGTAGGTTGAGAGATCCTGGTAGTCGCTGAAGACGGTCGACGCCGTGACCTCCTTGATGGAACCCGTCGCGAGCCCCTCCGTGAGCGCGAGCGAGTGCGTTTCCATAAACTTGCGCTCGGCTTTGATGTTGGCACCGAGGTCGTGCATGTAGACTGAGTTGGGCACCTACGAAGATACCCGGTGATTAACGGACGCACTCCCACCCCCCTCAACGGAACTCACGTTTGCCAACACGGTCTCCCTGAAATGCTCAATGGCCGCGGGCGACATCCGCAGGTCAACCTGACCCAGATGGGCCGAGTGGGAGAAAAGGGAAAGGTCCTTGTCGCTGTTCTTCAAGGCCTCCTGCACGAGCGCGAGCTGGTCCTCGTTTTGAATATCGAGGCGGAAAACTTTGTGCGCGTCGTAGCTGCGTCCCATGTAAGTCGCGAGGGCGCCCGAGGCCATAGCGACGGCGGCAAGGATTGATTTGAGGAGCATCGCGATGAGGTTGTTCAAAGAGTGTGGGTGCGGACACGGGTATGAGGTGTGGTGACGAAAGACGGGGAGCTCGGGGGTCGGAGGCTCTTAAAGCTGGATTCGAGGGAGGCTGGCGAAGACCCTGGATGCTAGCACGGTGGGGCCGGGTCTTTGAGGCTCCGCATCGACCTGCCTGCGAAGGACGCGTCGATCACACGTTATTGAGGATTTCCTTACCCGGCCATAAACCCTCCACCTGCGGCGGCCCAGCGCTGGCCGACTCCGCCCACTGAACCGAAATGCTTTATCATCAACCGCCGGTGTCATGCTGGCATGGCATCGGTGGCTCAGGCGCTCGTATCGGTGGGCTCGCGTCGCCTCTCCACGGGGCCGGAAGCATTCTCCCGAGCGCGCTCTTCAGCCATTCCACGGTCCCGCTGGGCCTCACACCAGCGCGGCCGGTGGGTTGGTGGGGCTCAATAGCGCCCGTGGCTGAAGTTGGAGCCAAGCTCGCGTCCGACTGGCGGAGTTCGTTAATACTGGACAAACACAACCGAAATTCCGAATGCGCCCACAGCTCTCGCGAGGTGATGACGAAACAGGGATTTAAAGTCGAGAAGAGGTTGCTGCCCTTGAGCGAGGATTACTGCCAGACCACATGAAGCAGGGAAGGGACCGGG
>JADGJL010000862.1:0-12739 GCA_027600665.1 Irineochytrium annulatum
GTCGCATTGCCTCCGGACTGCGCGTTACCACCGCCGCCCCCGTTCCCACCCTCTCCGTCGGATCCCGACCCGTCGGCGCCGTTGCCCTGGTGGGCCTGGTCGTCAAGGAGCTTGTCGGCGGCTGATGAGGATAAAGCAGGGTCGAGGACGCTGTCGGGCTGGTAGAGGTAATCCTGGTGGTCGATGGTGGAGAGGAAGTGGGGGGACAGGACCTTCAGGAGGTCAATCAGGGTCGGATAGGTTGAGTCCGATGCGCGCTCGTAGTTTAGTTTCTCATTGCCTTCGTGTACTTCCAGATGAGAACAAACTCGGAAGCACGAATCAAACCTCGGTTGTCCGACGAGTAGCCTTTGTTCACAAAGTATCCGCCTTTTGAAGCCGTGACAATGAAGCGGTCCGTGTCCTGGCAGATGATCTCGAGGTAGCATATTTCCCCGTATACCTGCCGCCACGGCGGGGCACGGCACCCGTTGGAGAAAATGTAGTCCGACTCCCAGTCGATTGAAGTCAAAGCGCACTTCGGATCGGAGCCGCAGAAGGATTGAAGCATCTGAACTTCGGAGGACACCTTTTGCATGTCTAGATGCTTCTCCCTGTCGGCCGGAAAGGGATCAGCTTTCGACTCCGACTACCAAACAATGAAACCATTTACCTTTGCTGCGTCTTGACAGCGGCCGACAAGCATTCAATGTCGAAAGAGTTTAGGATGAGCAATAACTTGTACAGCTTGAAATTTTGATCCCGCCTTTTCGCATCAAGCTCAGTCGAGCACGCCTCAAACGCTTCCATCATGATCGTGTTGGTCGACGTCCCCGTGGTCCCGAAAATGATGCTGATGGGAGCAGGGTTGGCTAAAAATAACGCCTGAAATCAGTTCCTCTGCGGAATACAAAGTAACAAACAATCCCACCTTGCAAGATGTCCTGCAGTTCTCTCAACTTCATCTCCTCCGCAATCTGCAGCACCCGGTTCAAATACTCGAACGACGCGACCTTAGCCACAAAGGTCGCCCCATCGCCCGTTGCCGGCCCCAGCTGCTCCAGCTGGAACAGCGGCACACCATCCGACCTCGTAGCAATGGACGACACGGACGCTTTTGGGTTCCTAACTCAGATCGTCAGATCAATGCGCGCCTCTAGCCACATCAAAACGAAACAACTCACTTGGGACCAAAAGGCACGACGGTCCACACGCCCGAAGGCTGCTGAGAGAAATGCGATGGCCTCAGGGAGACGGTCTGCCAGACCAGCTGGCGCCTGAACTCCGCGCGGGTCTCCAAGGGGTGCTGGGAGGCGAGGGCTTCGATGAAGTGGATGAGCTCGTGCAGGAGGCCTTGATTCCCGATGGAGGTTTGGATCGAGCCGGAGCTCGAGGGGGACGGCCCTTCCCCGGCGCCGCCCCACTGCAGCAGGGACGAGAGGGTTGCTCCCATTCAAGGATTCACGAGCGTGTGTCAAATTTCGCGTTGAACTGCAGACTTCCCCCTACCTCCGGCCCTGTCGCCCGGAGCTCAATCAAGGAGCGACGGCGGTGGTGGCTACTCTGCTCAACGATTTTGGAAGCTCTTACCGCTGGCCGAGGCGCCGTTCCGTGGTCTTGGTGAAAATGTCGACGAAGAGCTTTCATCGTCGCTTCGACGAGGACGAATTGCTGTATCTACTCTCCGCAATCCAACTTTTGTACTGCGGCTTCGGTAGACCGAGCACTGGTGGATGCCGTCGTCGGCGGCCATCGATTTTATGCTGGCACGAGTTCCTAAGCCCGATCGCGCCTCGAACGGTCGTCACATGACTGCTGTGGATCATTGGAAGCTGCAGACTACTCTGCGTTGTTAGCAAGTGCTAGGATCTTGGACCAAAATGTGTGTCGGCCCCAGTGCGATGCGTTGCAAGGTGACACGATAACAATCCTCACTACGTTCACCGTCTTGATTTTTCTCACACAAGGGATCTTCACCATAACTAACAATTATCAAAAACGTCTTCAAAGGGGAGCGGATCCGATCCCCTTTGAAGACGTTTTTGATAATTGTTAGTTATGCGGATCTGTCGCGGACTTTTCACCCTATAACTGTTTTCGCCGACGGCACATGCACATCCTTATTCAGCCCATTGTCGAATATTTAGAAAGTGCACGCCCAGTCTTCTTAACTTGAGAAAAACGGAAGAGCGTCCGCGAACCTGGGTTCTAGAACTGTATACTTGTTAATATAGTTTTCGCTGACACCGACTTTCCACATTATCCGAAATATGATTTTCATAGTAGGTTTATAGCGAGGAGTTTACGTCAAATGAGTGCTCCCGACAGCCTGTAAGGTTCTGCGTAGCCGTAAACGGCAATTGTGGTGTCTCGCAAAAACAACCGGGCATAATGTTTAGTGAAGTGATTCTTTGTGCATTAATTAGGTAAACTGCTTCCTTTCAAAGGATACCGAGAAAGGTAAAACTGCAACGAATGTGATAAATAGACATGATTAAAACAGGTGGAGCCCAGAAGTCTTGCATCTCCTTCAGTCGTCTCTTCGAGCTCGCGTATTTACGGCCCAAACTCGCTCCATCCGCCTTCCCTACCCCTAGCCACCAACTCCCTCAACGCCTCCTCATTCCACTCATCCACCCTCTCCCCGCACACATGGTCCAGCGTCAAATCCAGCATCCCCTCCAGCGCGGCTTTGCCCGGGTGCATCCCATCGGGTTCCCAAAGGTTCGGATCATCCATCCCCTCCGCGAACAGGTCCCAGCTCCGAACGACTTGGAAACCGGCGCCTGAGCGGAGGATGGCACCCGCGGCCTCGTTCGCGGCACGGATGCGCACGTTCCGGATCCCGCCGTTGATGCCGCGGTCTTTGAGGTCGGATCGACGCTGCTCGTCTAGTTGTACCGCGGCGCGACGGGGCAGGATGGGCGCCGTGTCGCGCCATATGAGACGCTTTCTGGTGGAAGGGGTCTTAAGGTGGTCACGGCTGGCCAAGGCGATGTTGGCCATCTCGGTCAGGTATCGGAGCATAAAGGACGTGTCCCGGGAGCCCTTAAGCTCCCAGAGCCCCACGTTAAGCACCACCGCGCCCGTCGTCTGAAGCTTTAAAAGGTTGGGCACGTGCGACATGTTGGTGACGAAGTGGAAGGACACGCGGAATTGTGGGGATGTGGAGTTGGCGGGGGAGTATACGTGGTCGGCGGTTTGTTCGTCGTGCGGGCGGTGAGAACCGTCGACGAGCGGGAGGTTGAGGCGCGTCATGAGGATGTTAAACCTTTCAACAGGAATAAATTAACACCCACACCGCGACGCGTGTTGTTGTACTCACTGCTTCCTCGTGACGGAGTCCCCAATGAACCTCAGATGGGGCACGTCCAAACCTGCCAAGCACAGCGCGAGGTCGGATGCCGACCGCCTCCTCGCGGCCCGGTGGAGGAAGAACTCGTGATACGGGTCAACGTCGGTGTTCAGCCCCTCGTTGTCAAGTTTGGGAGCCAGCTTCCCGTTCTTGTTCTCTTTCAGATTGTCGAGGATAGCCTGGATGCGACTCGCAGACGGGACGGCGGTAACGGGTGGCGGCTCGGACGAGATCGTCGGGGCCAGCATAGCCGGGGTGGGCGCGGGGGGCCGCCAGCTCAAGAGGCCGAGGAACGTCACCAGGAGCAGCGCAACGGCCAGCAGGGGGCCGACGACTGACTGGGCTGGTGATGGCGACATCCGGTCGGGGGTGTTCGCGCGGCCGAGTCTTGGCAGGAGCTTGTTTACAGACGGTCAAATATCGACGTATCCCACCACGTTTCAGCTTTAATATTATTTAAGCCGCAAGCCTCACGTGCACCCACATCCGGATGAGGTAAGCCATGTTCAGTGATATCGGCCGCCAACGAATCAGCCGCCAAAGGACTTTATTCACAGCGTATTAAGCAGAATGCGTCAGGTGCAGAGAGTGATGTAAGTTCCCCAAACGGAAAGTAGATGAAGAGGGAGATCTAAAACTATAATAATACTAAACAGAAACTGCCAAAAGCCGTCCTCATCGGTCAGCAACTTCCGGATCGCTCATCGACGACCCATAGGATTCTTCCTCAGCTGCGACCTTATCCGCGGATTTTACCTGCCGTTCTTCCTCCTCCTCCTCCGCCGCCGCCTTCAACGCAGCCTCAAGCCCACCCGCTCCCTGCTCCGTCTGCTCCACTATCGCCGCAGACGCCGCCGCAACCGACTGCGCCGCAATGGCCTCCTCCTCCTCATCCTCCTCCTCATCCTCCTCCGCCTCCCTCATCTCCTTGGCCAGCTTGGCCTCCTTCTCCTCGAGTGCCTGCGCCTCCTTCGCCTTTGCCTCCTTAGCCTCCTTCGCCTCCTTCGCCGCAGCGGCGACGGCCGCCGCCCCACTGCTCAAGGTCGGGTTCGACGCAGCCGCGACGGCAGCCGCCACAGCGCCAAGCTCCGACGCACCTGTCGCGCCCTCCTCCGCCTTTTGCGCCGCGGCACCGCCGGCCGCAGCGGCATCCTTCTCCACTTCCTTCGCCGCCTCCTTCGCCGCCTCTTTCGCTGCAGCCATTGACGCCGCGATCTCCGACATGCCGTAGTCGCCCTCCGACCCTCCGAAGCCCGAATCCTTCTTCCGGGCTGCGTCGAGCGCCGCTGCGGCCGCGATGTTGCCCGGCGTGCCTTGCTGCAGCGACCCCGATGACGACGATGACAACGACCCACTCGACGAGGAGGAGGACCCGTGGGGAGTGTTAGCGCCAACGTTGTTCCGCGCGGGTCCCGACGGGTCGCCGTGGACTTGGGGTCCGGCCGCATACTGCGACGGCGGGTGGGAGCCCTCCCGGTAGTCGCCGTCGTCGTCGTCTTCGTCATCCGCACCGGAGGGCTTGTTGTGGTGCGACGACGAGCCGCTACTACCGCTACTTCCGCTGCTTCCACTGCTGCCGCTGCTCCCACCGCTTCCACTGCTGCCACCGCTACTAGCACCAATAGGGACGGACGGCTTCGACCCATCCTCATCCTCATCATCATCATCCGCATCCGTATCCTTCACTGCGTCCTCCTCATCCTCCCCACCGCCCTTCCCCTTCCCAGTCCCCGACCCCTTCTCCTTCTTCTTCGTCTTGCTGTCCAGCTCCGACGAGATTCTCGGATCCTCATCCTTTTCCAGCGGGCGCTTCTCAGTCCTGTGGTCCTCTGACGTACCCTTCTTAGGTGGCGAGGCCGCGTGGTGGTGAAGTGACTCCTCCTCGTGGTGCGCGACGCCGCGGTGCGTCGGGTCGCCCTTGACGTTGTAGGCGTCCAGGAGGGATGGGTCGGCCGGGGAGGGGTCCTTGGACGGGTCGTGGGACTTCTTACCGTCCTTGGTGTCACCCTTCAAAGTGGAGTTCTTGGCGCTGCCATTCTCCTTAACGCCGTCCTTCAAGATTTCCTTGATCTTTTTAGAGGCTTCTGGGTCGCCCGCGAGTTCGAGGGTGGAGCCCTTAGGCGCGCTGCTGTTGTGCTTGCCGGAGTGGTCGGCGTCGAGCTTTAGCGTCACGTTCTTTAACGGGCCGTGCTCGGAGTCGAGCTTCAGCGTGGCGTTCTTGAGCGGGCCGTGGTCGGCGTCGAGCTTCAACGTGCCGTTCTTGGGGAGGTCGAGCTTTAGTGTGCCGTTCTTGGGTGACCCGCTGGACGCGTGCTCGAAAGTTTCGAGCTTTGAAGTCCCGTTCTTCGGCGACCCGCCCGCAATGTTCAGCGTCCCGTTCTTAGGCGATCCACCCGCAATGTTCAGTGTGCCGTTCTTAAGCGACCCGCTGGCGATGTTCAGGTTCAGCGTCCCATTTTTAGGCGAACCTGCGCCATCGAGCTTCAGCGTGCCGTTCTTCGACGACCCACTGGAGCCATCAAGCTTCAACGTGCCGTTCTTGAGCGACCCGCCGAAGCTCTCGTCGCTGCTCGAGCCCGCCTTCTCCTTCTTCTTCTGGTCCTTCTCCTTCTCCTTTTCCACCTTCGACTTCTCCTTCTCCGAAATCTTCCCGTCCTTGTCCTTATCCTTGCCCAGCTGCTTGCTCTTATCCGCCGCAATCTTTGCCGCGATGGCCGACAGCTCCTGCTTATAATCCATCGAAGAGTCCCCGAACTCGCCAATCTCCTCATCAAGCTCATCATCATCGGCCCACTTCTCCTCGCCCAAGAATGACGCCTTCTTTTTGTCGTCCTCCTTCTTCGACTCAAACGGCTTCTTCCCGTCATCGACCTTCTTCTTCTCGTCCGCCTTCTCCTCGCCTCCTTTCTTCTTCTCATCCGCCTTCTTGTTCTCATCGACCTTCTTCTTCTCGTCCGCCTTCTTCTCCTCCTTCTGCTTTTCAAAGTTGTACGGGTCCTGCGCGTTAACGTTGATTTTGTCGCCGTTGTGGTTGTTGCCGGTTATGAAGCTCTCGTGCTGCCCACCGTTCACGATCTTGGGCCCGTTATTGTCGAGCCCACCCTTCCCTACGACGACAAGGTCGTCCATCGTCAGCGCGATAGGGGACTTGGCCTGCTCGTGGACGAAGCCGGCGCGGCGGGTGTACCCGCTGAAGAAGAAGAGGGTGACAGCGATCACTATAGTGGAACTCGATGTCAGAAGGAATAAACCATTGTAGGTGCATGGATAAAACAACATACTAATGACAGCGAACACGGGAGCCTTTGATAATCTCGTAGTATTCCTCATGCTGGGCTCGCGGTGATGGGATGAGGAGGTGTCGGACTGGTATCGACCTCGAGTAAGTAATTCTCCCGGGCCCAGTTGATGAAGGGGGATTCAGTGTTTGGATACGCGCTGTGTATGAATTCGGACGATTTGACTTTCAAAAAAAGACGAAGGTCGAAATCGGCGCGGTCTTTTTACCATTGCGAAAATCGCAGAAGCAACGATGGTCTTCCTGCGTGTGAACTCGGCGGGCCACCGCGCTGCGATTCGGGCCGTGCTAGCCAAGGTATATAGCGGGACGTGGGCGCTGCATTCTGCATTGTGCGCCGGACTCACGGATCTCGACTTTGGGTCCAACTTCGATGAATCTCACCGCAAAATCGTAGACCCCGACAGCCTGCATCGCCGCCCGCTACTCCCACTCCCTCCAGGTCCCCCCCGTGAGCCTGAACATCACCGCCTTTGAGAACGGTGTGCCCGTCGACCAGGTGCGCGCCCTCTCGCCGCCGGAGACGAACTGGGACTTCTGGACGACTTCCGATGCCTTCACGCACGTGAAGCCGACGCTGGGCGTAAGTTGCGGAAATTTGCATTGATTTGAAGCGATTTTGTTGGGGGAAGCTGAATTCTTGTGGGCGTAATTTTAAGGGATACTCATACGTGCCTTACGGCGAGGTCTGGATTACGGGGTCTGGCGCCTCGGCGAAGGCTCATCACCACGGGCACCACTTTTTTGTGCCGTTCATCAGCAGGGTGACGGCCATTAAGACCGTGTTTCCGGTCTCAATGGGCGTTCTCACGAACCCGGTGAAAACGAAAGGTTTGTCTCGGTTAGATGACGCCAGCTGATGTCATAATAGACGGTGTCTCCGTCAACGGGTACGCGGTCTTGTACTTCCAGGTCAAGGACCCCGTTCAGGTGAGTACTTTTTCCCAAACTTGATGTACATGTAATTTGACCTCCCTCTTTAGTCCGCGTTCTATCACGACCCGGAGACCAACAAGCTCGACTCTGAGGCGGCGGCCGCCAAGACGGTGAGGAAGATCATGGAGCAAGAGCTCGCCAACGTCTCGGTCGGCGAGTCGAAGGTCCTGTCGCAGGACATCTCCTCTACGCTCTCACAGAACATCATGTCGAAACTGAAGGCCAAGTCCAGCGAGTACGCCCTGGACATTCACAACGTTGAGATCCGTACGTATTTTGGTCGCGGGCTCTTCGTTGATTTGGCTGACTGGGGTTCTTCGATAGGCGGCGCTTTCCCCACCTCCTTCAAGCTCCGCGACAAGCTTCGCGCCCTCGACCCCCCTCTCCTGCTCCCCGACACCCCCGGCCACGGCCTCTCGGCCGACTACTGGGCCGAGGTCTTGGCCCCTCCTTACTTTTTCAAGTACAAGTACGGAAGCGAGAAGGAGGTCGTCACGCCCGCCGCCGTCTCGCTTGAGTGGAGCATCCCCTCACCCCCGGACTACCACCACTTTAACATGATCCCCAGGTTTGTGTTTCGTGCTTTGCATATTTGTCAGATTTGTCAAAATCTTTTGGGCTTTTGCGTGCAGTTCATCTGACTTGGTTGTGCCGTTTCCCTTACAGACTCACGGTTGACGCCCCTACCTCGGACAAGGTCGTGAAGGCCCACTAAATACTTTGTATAATGATATCGGCTTTCTATCAATAAAATTCTGGAATTTGTCAACGCCTGATCTTGCGGCACGGCTATAGAAGGCGTCTGGGGCGCCGTCGGATTCCAAATAATCCTTACATTCAGAAGCGGAACGTGTTAATATCACAACTTTACCATGGCACCCGGGCATTAGCATCGGCCAGCGCGCAGCCCACAGCCAGCATGTCGCGTCCAAAGGTTCCGCGCTCGTAGGTGTTCGATGCGCTGTAATCGTGCCCACAAACGGACATCTCGGCTTGAAGGCTTAATTTGACGACTGTCAATGACTCAAGGTGTCATTGCCCCAACGCCGGCCGACAGCAAGCCCAGGCTCTGCTACAGGATCGCGGAGACCGCCCCGCCCCTCCTGAGAGAAATCTTTGAGAAGCAGGGTATATCCTAATCCTTCGGTAGGCGTGCCGAATGCTGACATGCTGTGGAACAAAACAGGATGGCAGCCGTACGTTGAGGGCGAGAGCGAGTACTGGAATCTCTGGTGGAAAGGTATTGCGCTCTTCATACCTTCGTCGTCGGCGTGCTTCTAACATGCATGCATTCTAAAGGGTCGAGGTACAGGGTCTCTGAATACGCGAACTGCCGCCCCTGGCAGCGGATGAATCACTTCCCAAAGACGGCCGTCGTGACGCGGAAGGACATGCTGTTCCGCACCTTGAAGACCATGCGTGGGATCCATGGGAAGGTGTACGACTACTTCCCGCAGACGTTCTCCTTGCCGAACGACTATGTCAAGTTTGTGAGGGTGTATGCGGAGGAGGAAGAGCGGGGGGAGAAGGTTTGTTGGCGGGACTGCGTTCCGGGTGCTAGTGTTGATAAAACGTAGTCGATTTGGATCTGCAAGCCAGCGGATTTAAGCCGCGGGAGGAAGATCTTCGTGTTTAGAAACTTACAAGACCTTACCTATGATTGCAAGTAAGGACTACATCGCTGTTGGTCGCTTTTATGAACGTTCGCAGTGCTATCCTTCAACGTTACATACCAAACCCTCTACTCATCTCTGGATACAAGTTCGACCTCCGATGGTGCGTCGTGCAGAACCTTCTCACATTACTCTGACAAAGGGTCGACCTTTTCCACCAGCTATGTCCTCGTCCGCTCCTTCAACCCCCTCTGTATCTACCTTTACGACGAGGGCCTTGCCCGCTTTGCCACGGTATTTACTGCCGAGCGCTCGATCCACCTTTCTCTTACCTTCACCATTTAGAGCCTCTACGACGTCACCTCCCTAGAGAACCGCTTTTCACACCTCACAAACACCTCCATCAACAAGTTTTCGCCCACCCTGAACGTTACGAAGGAAGGTGTAGGGAGTGGATGCAAGTGGGATTTTAAGCGGCTGAGGCGGTACTTTGAAATGGCAGGGATGAATTTCGAGAAGATTTGGGAACGGTATGTAAGGCTATTTTTGTGTAGACGGGACGAAAAGGGGGACTGAAGAAATGAATTAGCATGACGGGGATTATGATTTTGACGCTGCTGCCGCTGGTCGGGGAGGTGAAGATGAAGAACGAGGGGTGTTTTGAGCTGTATGGGTTTGGTCAGTGTTCAACTCGACGGGTTTCCCAGTCCTTATGCTTTTCTGGTAGATTTGATCATCGATGAGGCTCTGCGACCGTGGTTGCTCGGTAGGAATCCATAGATGGCTTCCAATGGCTTGCTGACGTGATATTTGCAGAGGTAAACTTGAGCCCGGCCCTGTCTGTCGACTCCCAGGTCGATATTGATGTGAAAAAGGTACATATGCGGCCTTAATGTGGTGTTGAAACAGTTGCTAGCCTTTATTAGAGGACGTCCTCAAGCTGGTAGACCTGAGCCCGTCCGACGCCGAAGCGGCCAAGACGCACTTTGTAAGCTGTCTTAACTTGCTGTGACTTAACGACGAACAGGAAATATCGAGTCAGCCCGACCTCCGATCATCTCGGCGGAGAAGTAAGCAACCAACTTCATCCTCACCATCCTCACTTATCATAGGTACGACCGCTTCGACTCCCCCCGTCATCGAGGCAGTTGACTACCGGGAGGAGGTCGGGGATTTTAAGAAAGTATACCCGTTCAATGATGCGACTAGACGGATGGAGTTTGGGAAGGCTGGGAATGTACGTGAAGACTTGAAAGTGGTTAAGAATCTTAATTTTGATTCGTTATGCAGGTGACGATAAAGTCTGTGATCCAGGAAGTTAAGAAAAAGTACATGACGGGGAAGTAAAAGGGCGATTATTAAACGGACAATGTATCTAGATTGCAGCACAGTAATAAAATGGACTCTTATTGTTATCAAAATGCCTCTTCCATGTCCCGTATCCATCTAGCACTTGATGTGATTGTGCCGTCATTCTAATACTTTTATTACTGCGGGTACGACTTTTCGCACACATTATTTACTATTATGTCTACTTTTATCCTCTAGGTATTCTGGTTTCGTACTTAACGTACCGCTACCGCTCCATCACTCGTCCAACGCGGCCGCCTATCGCAAGCCGGCCACATTAGCGAAAATTTTTCACCTAGTCTCAAACATACCTTCTTCTTCTTCGTCTTCTTCGGCTGCTTGCTCTTCAACCTCGCATTCAACATCTGGTTTGTGTGCTTCTTAATCGTCTCCCTATCGGGAACTTCGCCGTACTCGTCGTTGTCGTTCTCGTCGCCTTTGTCGTCAATGATCAATTAAAAACGAAAACGCAAAAGGGGTTGTGGCGTACCGTCGATGATCTCTTCTTCGAATTCGACGGGCCGGAGCTTGACGCGGGTGTTGTACGTAGGGAGGACGGACTGGTTGACGGTCAAGATCGAAACGGTCTCGCCGGGCGCTTGGTTGGCTTGGGTTGCGGGAGGTTGGACGGGCTAACAATGCAAGAGAACGTGAGTATCTCGTAATAGCTAAACCGGACTTACCTCCGGTATCTCTTTCCCTTGAAGGTTCGTGCCAAGCATGTCGAGCTTCGATATGCACATGTCGAGGATCTGTTTGACCGTGTCGTCGCCCATCGCCATCTTCGCCGCCTTCTCCGGCTGTTTTTCCATCGTTAACTCCAACGTCTACGCTGCTAAATTCCAGAAGTTGCCACCTACCAACTGTATCGACTCCAACTTATCACAAAGATGCTGTATCCCGGCCTTCGTATTCGTCAACAGCTTGGCCACCCTCTCATACTTATGCTTGCTTTCATTAACCCTCGCATGCGCCTCCCCCAGATGCTGCTGAAACTCTTCGATCATCCTTTGACTGTGCACGCTTCTGCTCTCCCCGCTGTACTTCAAATCCTCAAACCCGCCCATGACCTCCACCTTCCTCTTCTTTAGCTCCTCGATGCGCGCCTCGTTCGACTTTTGCAACTGCTCGAGGTGGTTGTGGGTATCGCCCTGGGACTGGAACTTGGCGATGACCTCGTTGATGTCGGAGACGCCGGTGGCTTCTTTAATAAGGCGCATGGTTTCCTCATATTCGGCCATTTTCTTCTCTTTAGCTTCGTCGTAGTGGTCTTTGCCGGCTTCGACGGTCAAGCCGACGTCCGCGTTGGGGTCGTCGAGTTGGAGGGTCTGGATGCCTGTGAGTAGGGGTGGGAACTAAAAGTGGGTACCTTTCGGTCCATCTTATCGTTGATCTCCATTTTTTGCTTGACGAGCTCTTTTCGGATTTGAAGGTCCTTCTCACGTTGCTTTCGCTCCTCGTTGATCTGCTGCTCGAATCTTGCTAGCTCGGCCTAATCAAAAAATCCCATAGTCGAGAGCAGATAAGCAGGTAGGTAGGCAGGTAGGTAGGTCGGTAGCAGAAGACATGATCGGTGGGGTGGGTAGAATAAGGAAGATGCTTGCGTCGCCCACCAGTACATTTTGCAACGCCTACTCCACCCTAACCCTACTCCTACTCCCACTAAGAATGTTACAAAACTACTCTACTGACCCCAATGCTCGTTGCTTCGCTTCGCTCATAGTATGCCCTTAGTCCAAAAAAAAACCCTCTCCCCCAGCTCTCACCTTGGCAACCTCCTTCGCATGATTAGCATCCCTGCTCATCATCTCTAGTTCCGTAGCATCCTGCTTCTTGGCTCTGAGCGTCTTCTCAAACGTCGCCAGTTGGTTGTCGAACGACAGCCGTTCCTCCTGCAATCGCTTGACGATGTGCTCGTAAGTCTTCCGAATTGATTGCGCCTCGTTGTACTTGATCATGGCCTTGTCGAGGCGGTTCTCGAGCATGCGGGTTTCCTGTGGGGCAAGGTCAATAGGTGGTTGAGTGGGTGGTATGGTGGTGGAATGAGGGGTATGGATACAGTGGAGCCCAATATTGCGGTACAGTAGGGCGCAGGGAAGGGCTTCGCGGGTGCTTGGTGGTGTAGTAGGGCTAGAGGCGAGTATATGGGAAGTAAACTCCGAAACCCTAGCCGGGCTGCGCCCACCGGATCCCCTGCTGCCCACCCAC
>JADGJL010000863.1:0-12699 GCA_027600665.1 Irineochytrium annulatum
AAGTTGACCTCTCCCCTCCCACCCCAGCCTCTCTCGCCGCCGCCCGCGCGCTTCGATCCCACGCCGCGAAGCTTCTGTTGTCCCACACGCGCGTGGCGGACGTCTACGGTCAACCTGCCTCCGACCTCCTAACGCCGCCACCGCAACCGTTAGCCATCCGCTCGCGATCAGAGACGGGTTTGAGCTTATCGTCGTCGCACGCGTCATCATCAGCGTCCTTGTCGACCGTCCGGTCACCCGGGACGACAGAGCACGAGGCCGTGGATGAGGAATCGAAAGCGACGACCATCAAGACCACGGCGAGCTCGCTCACCCTCGCGTCATCCTCGACCGCCACCCCCTCCCCGCCGCCCACATCCAAGCCCTCGCTTCCGGAGCAGCTGAGCAGGCGACACCTCGTCGACGCTCTCGCGCGGCACGCGGAGGACTTTGACCCCGCCACGTCGCCCTGGAGCTACCGCGCCATCGATGCCGGCAACGCGGGTGGCGTGAAATGCGTCGGCGTGGCCGTGCTGGCTGCGCGGGAGGTCGATGCCTTACCGGTGGACGCGATGGATTTGTACGCTGTTGAGGATGACGGCGGGCATGATGTCCCCGCTGGTGTGATACAGTGCGTCGTCGAGGGGAAACAGGGGAGGTGCGTCGGGGGTGGTGGTGTTCCCGGGTTTGAGAAGCATATGAGGGCAAGGATGCCGGTGCGGAAGTGCTGGTGGGAGTGTTGGAGCGGGGAGCTGGAGGGAGCCGGGAGGGTTAGGGTTTGGGTTAGGAGGGTTTGGCTATTTGAGTGGGTTAGTGTTTAAAAGACGGGTGGGGGTTCTGCGTGGTGGCTCAAGTTTGCCGCTGTTTTTATTGTGGGGGTGATATTCTGTTGGTTTATCCGTTCTCACAACGCTTCGCCGTTGATTTTTCTTTATTCTGGGTTTCCTAGGTATTGGAACCAAATCATAATGAGAGAACGTTGGCACCTTTCCTTTTTTTCCATTTCGCCTTTTCTGTTTCTTTTCTATTTTTCCACCGACAATTATTGTCTGATACACTATTATTCAACTATCTACCATCTGGACGTAATTTCTCCACAACTTTCATTCGACTGTTTCCGCCCACTCTCCTACGGTTTATCTTCTACCTATTTTTGATGCTGATCTAATGTGAGGGCGAAAGGATTGTTGGTTTGCGTGGAGGACGACTTCGCGCCTGTGCCGCTGAAGAGATGATTTTAGCTGCTTGCATGCTATTACTTGGCCAGCTCTTTCTGTGTTGTTTTTTTATTAGGGCAATCTTTGCGCACAGACTGCCACCCCTTCCGTTACTTATAACGACCCGTACCCGCTGCCAATATTGTGTTGTTCTCCAACCCACGTAACTTCAATGGTATTTTCAATCACGTGTATTTACACCATCTTTTCCCCTGTTCATCGAATAAAGATCACGTTTCACCAACATATTGTTAAGTGTTCTCTGTGACCTTTTTGTCTTGCTTCCTCATTGCTACGGGTTTGCTTCTGCACCCTGCTTCAACTGTCGAATTTTGCCTCATTTCTTTTCTCTCTCCCTTATAAATCAAAAAAACTTGCCACGACAATATTTTCCGTCCTTACAATCGTTCGTTCGATTGTCATGTCAAGGATGCGATTGTAAACCATTTCATTCCCAAGCTTCAAGCCGCGATGAAATTGTCAAGATGATTTTGCGGCTTCTCATTCGTCAGCGACGATGGGCGTCGTCGTCGACGCTGAGCCGTGAGCAGCAGGAGCTCAAGCGCCAGCTCGAGGGATTACTTAAGACGCTGACGCCTTTTACTTTCCCAAAAACGGACGTGACCATCCAGTATTCCAGGAGCAGTGGGCCCGGTGGCCAAAACGTGAGCTCCTTTTAGTTTGTTCTCTCCTGCTCATTGAATCGAAAACAATGCTAGTGACGCGTTAGAGCGTTTTAGTAGAAAAATCTTTGATAATTGATAATCAGGTGAACAAAGTCAACTCCAAGGTCGACCTCCGCTACAACCTCTCCTCCACGACCCTCCTCCCGCCTCCGATCGTAAACCGCCTCCGCCAGGCTCACGCGAATACGCACCGCATGGACCGGCGCGACAACCTGGTCGTGATGTCGGATCGTCACAGGACGCAGGCCAAGAACGAGAGGGACTGCTTTGAGAAGCTGCACGCGATGGTGGTTGAGGCGGTGGAGGAGGTGATGCCGAGGGAGACGCCGCCGGAGACGGTTGAGAGGATCGAGATGCTGGCCGAGGTCGAGAAGGAGAGGAAGATGAGGAGCAAAATGAAGAGGTCCGGCGTGAAGGAGGAGCGGAGAAGGGGGAGATTTGATGATTGATGTTTTGGCGAAGGTGGGGAATGCCAAGGGAAGAACATTCAGGATTGAAGTGGTCTGGGGGTAAAGGAGGAACGGAGGAGAGGGAAACGTCATGACCAAAAGCTGGCGAATACGCTTGTTTTTTTTCTTATTTCTTTTGGGGTCTACTTATGTCCTATGAAATTTACATTTGCATACAACATCAAGAATTATTCATGCGCACGATTATTAAATTACACTTTGATGTAGCTTACTGAATGCACTGTTGCGAAGATTCATATACATTGAATAATACAATCAAGCTTTGGGAACTTTATCTCTCATTCGCCTGCCCACAATCCCATCTATCCAACACAACACCGATCGATCGCCGTCGTTCACTTCCACCACCGGGAGCTTCGGCGTCATTTCCGGAATCAACAACACGCGGTCGAGCTCACCCATGAACGACGCCCGCTTGCCATCCACCAACGCCGGGGTCACAAGCGCCGTCTCGTTCAGACGCAGTGCCTCAAGCCTCGGCCAACCCTCCGACGCGATCTCGGCCCAATCGCTAACCACGACCTCGACCAGCCCTCCCAAACGTATGTTTGACAATGGCCTCAAGGCGATTTCAAGCGGTGGCCGCTGTTCAATAACGGGCGGAGTTTCGGTTGGCCAGCTGAAGAATAGTTCCAGCTTGCGGAGGCTCGGCAACGCGGTGATGAGATCGCCCAGATGGGAGTGGTCACACGTCCCGTTCACCTCCAGCCAAAGGTAGCTGAGCTTGGTCAGGCTCTTTAGGTGATCGAACACGTGACTTGTCCCAATACTCAGGGCCACCGAGTATCCCATCGCAAGGGTCCGGAGGTTTGTCAACCTGCCGATGTGGTACATGTCGTGCTCCAGCAGCGGGCCGACCACGCCGTCGTCCCAAAAGAAGTCGACATTAAGTGACCTCAGCGACGCCAGCATCGGCTCCGACACGAACGTCTTCAGATCGCTTTCGCCCACCATCACGTCGACCTTAAGCTCCGTCGCCCTCGCCTTGGCCAGGAACCCGTCCCGCCCGTCGCTCCGCTTCAGGTGCCAGTTGAAGATCTCCAGGTGATCGAGCGTGTGGCCGTTCGCGGACAGGTACGAGGCAAGCGCCGGCTTGGTGCACTCTGGCCCCCACGCGCCATCGATGCACCAGCACGTCGGCCGGACCGTGAGCCCCCCCAGGTTTCAGATCCTCGATCACGGATCTGCTGACGTCGTCCATAAAGCCTACGCTGTCGACCCGCGTGCACGAGATGAGCTTCCGGGCCGTTTCGACGGGGATTGCGCCGTCCAACTCGATGCGCCTCGGTCCGAGCTTGCGCACCTGAAGGTCGAGGACGTAGTTGATCCACGCGGTAAATTCGGGGTCGGGCGCCCCCGACGTCGTCTTTGTCGTTGTAGCAGGAGGATGAGGAGGAGAAGTCTCGGATGCAGGTGGTTGCGGTGGTGTTGGGGGCGGTGGTTCAGCGCCGCTGCAGTGGCGCTCAATCGCGAACGGGCTCTGGATAATCTCCACGCAGTTAAGCATCACGAGCCACGGTCCCATACGCTCGGCCGTGAACACAGGTACGCCAGGATCGACGATCAGGTCGCGGAGCGCGCCGAGGTATTTCTTCCATCGCCAGGGTGCTGTCCGTCGTGCCAACGTCGCGGGAGGGCGGCGTGTGCCGATCGCGGCCTCCATTAGGGCGTTGAGAGCTGCGAGGCCGTCGGTCCCGCATGGTGCGCTCATGAGACCGCGGGAGGTCGAGAGGGTGATGTCTTCCGACCATAGGAACGGCGCGCAAACGTTAAACATGGACGACGAGGTGAGCAGGCACGCGTAGTTGGTGATGGGGTCGGTGAAGACGAGGACCATGCGCCAGAGGTCCTCGTTTAGGTAGGCCATCTTTGCACGCCGTTCAAATTATTGCGACTAATTGAAGATGGATTACACACCGACGGAAACGAAGTGAGACCGGAGCGCTGGTAGTCAGTATAAATGAGCGCTCTCGCTGGGTTATAGAAAAGTCTGTCTGTTGATCTGGCGCCTTTACGGGATCGTTAGCTTCCCGCTACAACCGCTCCTTGCTCGTCACTGACCTCACTGAATACCTCGTTCGATGCGATGGTCGCCCCCCGCACCAGTGCCGTGAGCTCTCGCCTCTGGGATCACTCGGTAATTGTCGACTTCATCACTGTCGAACTTCAATCCTTGTTGGCATCCTATTGACCATCAAGAGCACCTCCGTGCATTCCTGATCCAACAGCTGAGCCCTCACGAAGCGGGCGGGAGAACCGCATTAGTGGCGTGCCTACTCGCGTCGTCACCCAAGTCTCTGCCCACCCCAAGCTCGACATTCTCAAAGGCCTTCGGGCCTGCGGCAAGACAATCGCGATATGGAAGGAAGTGCTGAGAGAGCGATTGTGCCGCTCCTGACGAATTTGTTGACCAGGTCTCGCGGGGAATTCACATGCTATCCGTTCTGTCTCGCTGCGACTTTACGAGGGAAATAAGGTGCTGCAATCACCAACCTTGATAGGATTGCACCTGCCGGAATAAAAGCTGGTTACCTCTTGTGTGTTCCGGACACTTGACGCTCGGAGTGGAAAGCTATGAAAAATGGATTGACAGGCTCTTGACGAACGCATTGCCGAGGAGCGGTGATGAGTTGCTGACTATCCACTACGTATCTTCTAAGTATTTTTAACTGTGGTTCAAAAACGATTCTGGTGTACCTGCAAAGCTTTGGATTTTTTTTTTCTTCTCTGTATCGCCGCCGAAGGTTTTGGATATGGGAAGTTTCCCGGAAAACCAGAACAGACAGACTTGTTGAGCAGCTGTGTCGCAGTTCTTAAATCTACAAAAGCTTATGCCTACTCTTCGTCAGAATGCAACTCCTGCCATCACCGAGGTTGCCATCTTCCTCGTCTGACGGAACTCTCTTATGGGTCTACGAAAACAACATCGCCGTATGCCTGGTCAGAACTTAATATGAACTATGTGATTTAAGTAATACCTAGGTGCAAACACAAGCTGAATTGGATGAATATGTGGCAAAAAGAGATAGAGAGCTCAATGAATACAGAGCGCGTAAGGAAAAGAGCTGTGGAGCTTAGGGACAGAGAAAACAAAAAAATCAGCAAGTTCAAAGCTCGACGAGAAAGAAATAAAAAAAAAGAGTTGAGTTATTCAGAAAAATCCCTGCACAAGGCAGGGTGAGAAAACTTATGGAAGAGATGGATAAACATCAAGGGGGCCCGCTGAAAGTGTTGCAAGCGTACCAATCTCAGATTGAGGATGAATTAGAACGAATGGATGACAGCGAAAAAGAATCCGATGAAGAATTGGCTGCTGAAGAACAAGAAGAGACGCGATTGTTGAACGAAGTCCTACCCTACGAAACTCAAAGGGAAAAAGAAGAGGAAAGAAAAACCGAACAACTCGAATCTGACGTTTTAGATAAAGTTAATATTTGCAGAGAAGGAAGACGCTGAACGAAAGCGAAGAGGCGTTGACTATGAAGCACGAGAAAGGGATGCAAAAACCGATATTAAGCTAGAGAAAAAGAGTCGAAAGCTCATTAAGAGGCATTCAAATTAAAAGAGCGGGAAGATGAAAAAAAAAGAGAAAGAGAAAGCTGAAGAAAAAGGAAGGGATGACAAATATAATGCCAGAGAAAAAAGCGAAAGCTCGATATGAAGCAGTATTGGCGAAAGAAAAAGCTGAGGCAGAGAAGCTTGGAAATTGTTTGCTCGAGGATTTTTGAGGTCGGAACGTTCGTGTGAAAATTTCCTCAAGTTTCTCGGTAAATCCTGTTCTCATCCGACGTTCTGATGTCTGAAAATAAAAAGAGAGTTTCATCCACTCAAGATTCTTTCACGCTCTGAATTTTGTATTCCACGTTTGATTCGTTGATGTACGCGAGATGATACACATCAAACATTTCCCTCAGAAAATCAAGATCCGTCACATCGGAGTTTTACTCAACAAAATCAGTTTTTTTTTTCATTAATAGCAAAAAAGTATAGAACGTATCCTATGACCAGTTATGAAAACATCACAAGATTAAATCGAGTGAGTATTTTTCATCAGGTATGAACTCCAAACAGATTTCATAAATTTCACTGATTGTGCTGCGATGCCTGCAAAGTTGCTTTAAGTCTCTTCATGTATTGTTTCATGTTTTCGTTGGCGATGTTGAAAAATACAATATTATTGATGAGTACACGTCATGTCTCGCGGCCCTAAGCATCCCATTATCATATTCACTTGGTTGTTTCGCAATCCTCTCCTTTCTTTCTTCATCCTGTTCTTCAACTTTTTTGCAATCGTCCTGTCAGCGGTTATGTCCGTGGTCTCCTCGGTAATCGTGTCGCCTGTTGTTGCGGTTGCGGTGGCATTTTGTTCTTGTTGTTCTTGTTGTTCTTGTTGTTCTTGGAATTGAAAATTATCTATAGTTTTTTCACAACGAAGAAAACTCATACACATATAAGGTTCGCAACAAGCACTACAGCATTCAGTTCGATGACTGGCACTTAGAAAAAGATCTCCCCAATGACATGGTTGCTCAATATTGGCGAGACCTCCAGTCCAGTGGTAAAACCCAGGCTCAAAGGGAGCTAGCAACGCTTGCACAATTCTTAACATCTCGAAAAGGATCATCTCGACAACGTCGTTAGACATTCAAGGGATGCTCCCCCTCCTGCGAGAATTCACAGCAGTAAATGAATAGCCAATATCCACGAATCAGTCGATAATCTCACTGCAATCCACCCAGCACTCTCTTCCATAGTCATCTTGGCCAGTTTCACGGGCCCCATGCCTATGGGCATGGTGCCCAACATTTATTCGATACTTTACTTTGGACACTAGGATAGGACTTAGCAAAAATCCAGTAGATGCATTGCCACTAACTCAGTCAGGCTCCGCGCAATCTCAGCGCTTAGCCTGGGCTTACCAGCCTTGTACACATCCGAGCCGCCTAGGCTTGACCTGGCTGAGCAAACCCTAGCAGGAAAATACCATGGGAACTCACAGCTGGTGCCTGAAAATCTGGAACATTGTCTTCTCTGCTTATCTCTAAGTTTGCCATAAAACCGTTGCGCTAAAGCAGCTTTTTTTACTGGTAAGTTAATCAGGATATATCAGGTATATTTATCCTATAAGTCGGCTTGTTGTTCATGGCATTTATGCAGTGGTCCATGATTTAGTTAGTTAGTAGTGTTTGTGTGTATAAAATGAGGGCCAAGAAGGCCCTCATCCCGGACCTTGTACATTTGACCTGTTAGACCTGAATTTTACTTCCGGGAACTGCGATCTTTCCTTGACAACTCATGACAAAAGGTGTGATTAATAATTATATCAGTTCATGTCATCATGAATTGTTGGCTACAGAGGGAAATCGCAAAACATATCAAAGCTTCATACTTGACTTAGGCGCGCTTATCTACATTGTTAAACATACTGGTTACATTTCTCTGCCTTGCACGATTTGTCGGTTTGAAGAACTCCGTCTTACCCACGGCTGCGGTGTCAAAAAAATTGAGCTCAACTAAATGCAGACCAGTACCATCACCACCACCTCTCCTCACGGACATCAGTACCTCAACGTCAACTCAGATGATCCTTTGGCACAAGTTCTTTCCTTGATTGGGGCGGAGTATCGCGAAGAACATCCGGACGTGCAGGACACCTGACTTGAGTATCAATCTGGTCAGGAACAAGAGACTGGTGAAAATCATTTGCGTACTGCAACGGAAGTCTCTGCATAATCCAAACCGGTCATCCAGCTACAATTCAAGCTCTACTTCAATTCCCATTCCTCGCTCATTCACTGTACTTTTTTCGAAATATCTGTTAGATGCCTAATGCTATGTCAGTTTTAATGCATCCCACCCCAACTGTTTCGAAAGGAAATCCTCCAGGTCTATTATCATGAGCAGTTTCCTGGAGTCCAGGAAACTGCTCTTTCTCCAGTCCAGGACCTGGACTGGAGAAAGATTTCTTCATTTTTCTAAAAACAATATCCCTACGGTGGTTATGGAGCTCTACGGACGTGTCAGAGTGCTTACAGATCACTGGCGGGAATTGAGGCCTCAACTGTGGTCTACACCGCAATTACGTTGGTCAGAGTTTGTCTATAAGTACAACTAACTATCCACAGGTGCTCATTCAGCAACAAAACAGTGGGAATGAATGCAGTGTACGTTATTATAATGGCACAAATTGGTATATTGGCACCGCCATTGGTGGTGCAGGTGGTAGCAACAATTTTGGCAAAGGTAGTCCTGGTGGCACAGTGCAGTTCGTGAGCAGCGTTGCCATCCCTGGTTATTTGTCAAAGGGAAGCGGAACATTTGGCATTGAGCACCCGCTGGTATCCAAAAATGCCTGATTCACAGTTTCATAGAGGGACCCAAATGCGAGCTCATATACAGAGGAAAATGTAGATTAAACAAAGGGAAAGGTGTTGTTGTAATTGACACAGAGTGCACACACAATTCTCGTGGAAGCATGACTCCTGGAATTTTTGAAGTGCTGTGTCACACATCAGGAGCGCAGGTATTAGTTCATGCAATACGTCCTTTGAACGCATGATTGGAAATGTGTCACGTGGGACGTTACTGCTGACATCTTCTGACTCTGAAGCTGGCAGATTGTCAATTGGATGGTGATAGCAGAAGAAGAGACAAGTTCAATAAAGATTGGTTGATGACGGATTCAAATGGTCAACGAGGTGGAGAGATAACTCGTAGGTGATAGCGTGGTCGGAAGCCGAAGGACGGGAGGTAGAATGCGCAAGCTTCTGCTGCATAAGATGCGGATGACTACTTAAATGCGTATTACCAATGGTTAATATAAAGTTCTGCTCAGATCATGGCTCGCTCCCCTTATGGTACGTCCAACTCCAGAATGCCTTTTTGCTTATTGTTCAGACGCTTCCTTGCTTTGATTGCACGGCATTCTCTTTATCAGTTCTTTTTTTATTTTTTGCCTAGAGTATGTGCTTATCAGTGAAGGATATGGCTTCCACATACCCCACCATGTCAAATTTTGCACGGTTAGCCTTGCCCAGCCCTGATCCCCCGTGCCCATGTCACCTGCAGTCCCGTCTTCACCTCCTTCTAACGTCGTTGGTTCGGCCGCCACCGCGACCCAGGCCGCGCCGACGTCCTCGCCGGTGTCTCGTGTCTACGTCGGGACGATCATCCACAGCCTTTCTCTCCAGAACCTCGTCATTTTGGACCCGGGAGTCCTCGGCGTGACTGAAGATGGTCGGATCGCGTTTTGCGACGCGGTCTTTCCCACCGGCGCCGGCCAGGCTGGCCAGGACCTCGACGCGGGCATTCGAACAAAGCTCGATTCGCTACGAGCCTGGTTCGCGTTCACCGACTCACAGGTCTGGTGTGCAAGTTCTTCTTATTGCAAGCTACAAATTGTTTAACCGAATCCCACCTCAGATCAAGCGCCTTTCGCCGACACAGCTCCTGATCCCCGGATTCGTCGACACCCACATCCACGCGTCCCAATTTGTCTACGCCGGCACTGGCACGGACCTTCCGCTCCTTGAGTGGCTGGAAAAGTACACCTTCCCACGCGAGGCCGGCTACGCGGACGTGGCCTACGCGCGCCAGGCCTACTCCCGGGCCGTCCGCCGCTCCGCGCGATGCGGGACAACCACGGCGTGCTACTTCGCCACCATTCACACGGACGCCTCGCACGCGCTCGCGACCGCGGCCGCCGAGCTGGGCCAGCGGTGCTTCGTCGGGAAGGTCTGTATGGACCGGCACGCGCCGAACTACTACATCGAGGGTCCGAGGGAGTCCATGGACGAGACGGTGCGCTTTCTGGACGCGTTCGACGATCACGTCGGCAAGGTGTCCCCGCGCGCCTTGGACCTCGTGAAGCCGGTCTTGACGCCCCGATTTGCGCCAACTTGTACGGCGGAGCTGATGCGTTTCTTGGGCGATCTCGCGCGGGACCGGGATCTGACGGTTCAGACGCATTTGAACGAGAACAAGAAGGAGGTCCGGTGGGTCTCGGAGCTTCACCCGGAGTGCTCGTCCTACACAGCCGTTTACGACGACGCGGGTCTGCTGACCAGGCGGACGGTGCTGGCGCACTGCGTGCACATGACCGACGCCGAGTTGGAGCTGATCGCTAGCAGGGGCAGCGGCGTGAGTCACTGCCCGATCAGCAATTTCACGATCATGTCGGGGACTGCGAATGTGAGGAGGATGATCAGCAAGGGCGTCAGGGTGTCGATTGGGACGGACGTGGCGGGTGGCTACTCGTCGAGCGTGCATGAGGCCATGAGGGCTGCACTGATCGCGAGCAAGGTGATCGCGTATGAGGCCAGGCAGAGGGCCGAGGGGTCGGAGGGTTTCAGCAAGATAGCTGAGGAGAAGGAGGTGTGGGAGCCGCTGGGGTATGGCGAGGCCTTTTATCTTGGCACATTGGGTGGCGCGGAGGTGCTTGGGATCGAGGACAAGGTCGGGAGTTTTGCACCTGGAAAGGACTTCGATGCTCTGTTGATTAATTTAGAGGGGACACTGGCGGGCGATGCTGAGGTGGTGCCGGAGCAGCGAGGTCTTCGAGGGGATGCGACAGTAAATCTGTTCCCGCATGACGACATTACGTCGAAGTTTGAGAAGTTTTTCTTCCTCGGGGACGATCGCAATATTGCGGAGGTTTGGGTCAAGGGTAGGGAGCTGGTCTTCGCGTGATCGTACTTGTCCTTACTGTGGGACTCCTCCTTTTCTTTGATAGGGACAAAACCGTAACTATAATAGAGGACAAAACAACTTAGTCAGAACATGCTACTATTTACAAGTTATTTGCGTGACTCCTTAATTGCAATTAGCTATTTACAAGTTATTTGCGTGGCTCCTTAATTGCAGTTAGCTGCTTCAGAGGATCCGATTGGCTATTTAATGCAGGCAACAGGGATTTTATCGTTTGACTGCCTTAAAAGTAAATATCTCTCAAAGTCGAAAAATTCGGGTCTTTAAGCTGACAGCAAGTCTTCAGAACCCGGAAAGTTGGGTAAGCATTTGTGTTATTGCATTTAGTACCGTACTCTGGTCTCTATATACACTAAGGGAATAGCGCTGACGCTCGACCTCTCCAAAGGCTAAACATACAGAAAGAATGGTAAGACTATGCGTGCGTAATCATGTGGCTACAAAAAACCAAAGACGAAGAAGGGCCTCGAACGCCTCAGGGATCAATGATAAATAAGAAGGAAAGTTCCAAAGAGCTCGATAACGAGAACGTGATGTTAAGGAACTCTTGCAACAACGCAGGATATCATGACTCGCAATGAGCAAGTGGTAGGAAGTGGGCAATGCTGACGTAGATAAATACTGAGCATACGAGATATGCGGTGATTAAAGATAATGCGTGTGAATAAATGTGGAGAGCAAATGAATGTAAGTAATTCGTAAAATGGCGCATGAAAAGGGGAAAGTGTGAGGACTACCATACGCCAAAATGTGAATATTAACGAGGTATAGTAAGAACAACCCACAACCTCTCTAAAGTCATGTTAACTACCAAACTAATGGTAGATCATCAAATAATTCATCAAACAAATATCCTCCCTTCTATAAACAGCCAATTCAATAGCATCTAAATAACCGAGCCCTCTGCTACATCACCCAGCTTCGTAAATTATATGTCCGGGAAGATGTTACGGTCTCAACCCGCACATCGTCAACTTCATCACTCATCCGCTTCGTCCCCACCAGCCATCGTGGTGGGCGTGTACAAACACGGCCCGGACACGGCCCGATCCCTCTCCCCACTACGCGATTCCCTCCTACAAGCCTCCCAAGTCTGCCTCAACACTCCTGGCCCGCCCGAAATCCCGTTCATAAACCCCGCAGCTCCCGGCAACGGTGCGGGCACCCCCCCATGCAGCGCGTAAAGCCCAAACGTCACATCCCCGCCAACCGTGGCCCTCAGGTGCGCGTCCGCCGCAAACACCTCCATCATCCGCCATAGGCACACCGGGTCCGCGCCGAAGAAGTGCAACGGCGCGTGATACGACGCTTGACGGCCCTCTGTAAAGTCCCCACATTCGACCCACGCGCGCCGGCGGCGGATCCTCGGGGGCTGTAGCTGCGGCGGCTGTGACGGCGACGTTGTTGACGACGACGCGGTTGACGACGACGACGACGATGACGACGCCGCGGCAGCCGCCGAACCGTCGACGGGGCCCGTGTCCACCTCCTCCGCGATCTCCTCCCGGAAGAACCTTGGCATGCTCGCGATCCTCACATCGAACATCACGACACCACCACCCGTACCACTACCGTGCGCACCACCACCACCACCGCCACCACCGACACCACCCCCCGCGCTCCCACCACCAGCGGCCATCC
>JADGJL010000864.1:1778-12693 GCA_027600665.1 Irineochytrium annulatum
TGGATTTCATTTACTTCAAAATTACATGTGATTTTACGGCAACTTCATAAACTTCCAATCCTTGGCGCCACAGCTGTTGCGCCACAACGGATCACTACTTCTAGCACACTCGAGCCATTAGGTGAGAAATCGAAGAGGCCGCAATATTGGTTGGAAACACAGCATTTAAGCTTGCAAACCGAGCCACGCACGAGTTAAGCGGAACGCGCAAGGGCTGCATCATTTAAGACAAGGCGTACTGATTTGAGATTACGAGTTTAGGTCATCCCAGATCCCGACCAGACAGGGCTTATCTTAGGATCCTTCATGCAGAATATGTCGATCTAAGTTCGTAGTATTAACACCATACCTCTAATTGTCAGAATGTCGCCGTAATCGCGGTAGTGTCTGATTGGGTGCAAGCGGCATAAGTGGCTGGCGAGCATCGAACGAATATATTTACCCTCCTCAACGCCAGCACCATCAGCGATGCCGTCCTCAGCAGTCCCCAAGGCCGTCCCGAGATTTCATCACTAATGATTCAGGGTCATTACGCCGGTCAATATCGTTTCACGCATTACTCGTTTCTTGCTTATTCACGAATGCTTGCTTGCATTCCACTCACGAGAATTTTACGCAATCTCCTTTCATATTTACGTCTCCTTTCTGTCCCGTCTTTGTAAAATAGCGCTCAAACCGTATTTCTCACTCTTACTTATCAATTTCGCGCCGACCGGCGCAGCCTTTTATTTGCCTGTTCTTTCCCCTTCGGCTTTTCTTGTTGGTCTTCTTTTAGTAAAGGCATCTGAACTTTTCCATTCGGAATCTTTTATTTATGTGTCTACGCCATCGTTTATGTATTTAAAACTCATAATCGAGATGAGAAATGTCTATGTTGAAAGGTAAGCTTGCAGATGGCTTGTCACTAATTTCGGTCGCAAACCCACATCATTAATTTATATGAGCGCACCGCCCAGAACCTCGTCGGATGGAGGTAAGTAGCTGTCATCAAGACCCTGTGCTTAAGCCGTTCTCCAGGTCATGCGAAGCCCTCGACTCCGAAAGCCGACAAGGACAAATCTCACTCGAAGATCGCCGCGGAAGAGTCCAAGGTGAGAACGCCTATGTATGCCACGGGGAGCTTACGAGCGCAACAGATGCTGGGTGCAATAGCGGAACTCAACAGCAAAGTCAAGCGCTTTACGAAGTTCAAGAACCTCCTTGACTTGCCGAACGTGGATCTGGAACAGCTTAAGAAACTCAGCTGGATGGGGATCCCGGACGAGATCAGACCCACGGTGTGGCAACTGTTGATGGTATAGCTTTGCCTTTGCACGGCGATGGCTAAGACGTGATCGCGTCAATAGGGCTACCTTCCCGCAAATTCTGACCGGAGGGAAGCGACGCTGCAGCGGAAGCGGAAGGAGTATGCCGAGTACATCGACCAGAGCTTCGGGGAGGGAAAGGCGTCGCTGGATCAGGCGTTGCATCATCAAATCCATATCGATATCCAAAGGACTAACGCGTCGATACCCCTTTACCAAAATACCCGGATCCAGGAGGTTGGGGCACGCAACGTCGCCAACGTGTATCTTACGGCGGGGTATTCGCTTCTTAGGCACTAGAACGGATTTTATATTGCTGGGCGATACGGCATCCTGCGAGCGGCTACGTACAAGGAATCAACGACCTTGTCACTCCCTTTTTTCAAGTCTTCTTACAATCCCATGTTTGTATGTATTCCGTTATTCCAGCCTTTTTCTTTCTTCGTCATCTTTTGATAACCGACTGACAATTAGAATGTTGACAGCGGATGACGTGGAATCAACCGACGTGCAGAAGATACCCGACACTGTCTTGGAAGAGGTTGAGGCGGATAGCTTTTGGTGCTTGACGAAGCTTTTGGATGGTATTCAGGTGAAACCTAGAGGAACAAGGCGGGATAAGGCGTTGACGAGAAATTTTGCAGGATAATTATACGTTCAACCAACCGGGTATTCAACGCCAGATTTCGCGACTAAAAGAGCTGATCAACCGGATTGATGGTATCGTGAAGGCCAATTTTTGCATTTAATTTACTGCTAATAGCGCCCTTATACAACCACCTGCAAGGGCAAGGTGTGGAGTTTATCCAATTCGCCTTTCGATGGATGAACTGCTTGCTCATGCGCGAGCTTTCCTTGAAGAACACAATCCGGATGTGGGATTCATATCAGGTTTGGATCCTCTTCATCTCATTCGGCGGAAACAGTCTAAAGGCAAGGGATCTCTAGGCCGAAGGCACCGACGGCTTCTCGGATTTCCACCTATACGTCTGCGCGGCTTTTTTGGTAAAGTGGTCGGAACAGCTCAGGAAAATGGAGTTCCAGGACGTGATGATTTTCGTCCAGTCACCGCCGACGTCGACATGGGAAGATAAAGACATTGAGCTGCTGTTGTCGGAGGCATTTATGTGGAAGTCGCTGTTTCATAATAGCCCGAGTCATCTCACAGGGAACGGGAGTTGAGTTAGAGTAGTTGAGGCTGATGTTGATGAGTGACATTAGTTTGTTTATTGGGGAAGTGGGGGTAGTGGTGTGGTTTTGGGGAGGCCGTTTGTTATGGTATTTTGAGGGATGCATAGAATAAGGCAACTGAACATAAAGTAAACAATATTATTTCTTGTAGATGACTTGTGATTAGTTCAATGTTAAAAAACAAAAGAAGGATTTACCTCAGTTGACGTTTTTCGCGTCGGGCTTGCTTCCTTCTTAATAGGACTGTCCCCCACGAGGTCTAAGAGCTCTAGGTCGTGTTGCCGCTTCAGCTCTTGAAGTGCAAGAGCTTCTACAAGGGACAGAAGAAAGTACAAGACCATCCCTCCGATCACGGCGTTCCACACCGTAGAAAACACATTTGCCGGCTGTTAAGTAAAATTTAACACGCGGAACGTTAATAGTGTCAAACCACGAAGAAAGAGGAGTCCGCCTTCTCTTCCGGCGCCGCCTGGTTAGTTTTTTCGAACTGTCGCATTTGAGCATCCAAGAAATGCCGGATGAACGTGTGCAACCACGGCAAGGTATGCTCCAGCCTCGAAAGTATTGCATCCAAAATGTCCTTTGAAAATAGCACGACGATTGCGAAAGCCTGAATATTGTTCTTCACTAACGCCTTCCCCACGAACGTTGCCCCCCAGAACGTCATAAAGGGCACCCCGAAATGCCCGCAGATGATGCCGGCAAGGTCAAAGAGCGGATTAGGAATCTGGCAAAAGACTGTTATAAAGGGAAGACAACACACAATAACGATCAATACCGATGCGCAGAGTACGATGCCGTAAAACCCGAACTTTTGGACGACATTAAAAATGGCGACTTGGCCGCGCTCCATTATGGTTCGATCGGTCGGGTCTTTTTCGAGGATTCTCTCGATGCTATTGAAGTCGACGTCGTCCTTCCCGGCGGCCGCGGCGGCTCGCGCGACGAAGTACGGCGGAAGCTCCCCTATGGATGTGCCCAAACCCCAGAAGAAGCTCTCCAGGCGGATCTTAGCGTAGATGGTAAAGATGGAGACGATCTCGCCGGGGATCGTCGGAGGGGTGGTGGGGCACGTATACCTGAGCCACATATGTCAACATAACATTTATCGAATGTTATCATACCGAAAAGGTCCCCGATCTTCAAAGTTCAACGTCCCGCATTTGTAAGCCGTGAGAGTGACCTGTGCGATATGGGGTCCAAGGAACAGAACAAATGTGTGCAGCCCCGTCCCAAGGCCGATGGACGATGCAATCCCCAGTAGAACCCACCACCCGTACCACGCAGCCTCCGCCTCCAAGAACCGGACAGACTATTCCGCCGTCAAACTAAGGTTCATATGTAGAGTCTAACCTTCTTATGCGGCCCATCCACAACGTACGCGGCCACCACAGCCGACATTGACGACAGGATCAGAAACACTACAAGCGGGTTGGCCAGAATCGCCTTCACCCCATCTAGGATGGATCCGGCAAGGTACATGGCAAAGAACTTGAGGATCGATATCGGCGACGACCATATTGACAGGGCCGATCGCAGCTTAGACAGATCCCGCCGCCGTCGTTCTCTCGCTGTTTGTGTGTGCGATCCCTGTCAGTCTCGCGGACGATCAACCCAGGATCCCGAACAAGACGTACGAGAGAGAGATAGCCGATACTCCTCCTCCGACTTCGGGACGATGCCCTCGGACTGCTCCAGACGCTCGATCAGGGACGACTTCTTGCCATACTCCGGCAGCTGCGCTCACAAGGAGTGGTCAGAGGCGCCATCTTCTGGGAAGCCACATACATTTCTTCTCCGAAGCTCGTCCTGCAATCGCGATACGGTGAACTCCTTCGACCTGCGGGAAACGAGAGGTTTAGCGATCAGGGTGGTCTAGGCATGTCCGGCACCGGAACGGCGAGGGCACTGTCATGGTCGGATCGTCGCCAGAAGTGGATGAACGTGGTCTGACGTCTTAATATTCATCATCTCCTCGCGAAATGGGCGACCAGAGCCGCGAGACGGGCCCCTTCCTGACGGTCGTCGACTCAGCAACCGGCAAGTCCATCCGCGTCCCGATATCCGACGAGGGGACCATCCCGGCCTCGCTGTTCACGCAAATTCGCCTGAAGCCGACCACGCCGCCGTCCGCCGTCAACGATGACGACACCGTGCCGCTGCGGCTCTTCGACCCGGGGTTTAAGAACACCGTCGTGTGTCGATCAAAGATCTCGCTGGTGGATGGAGACTCCGGAAACCTGTTCTACAGGGGCTACGACGTGGCCACCCTCGTCGAAAAGAGCTCGTTTTTGGAGGTCGCGTACCTCTTGGGTGCGTTGCAGTGCATGCTTTCACTTGCTCTCCCGTCTAACTCAATCTCGAAGCGTATGGCGAGCTCCCGACCAAGTCCCAGCTCGAGCGCTGGACGCGCTCCGTCATGATGCACACGTACGTGCACACTGAGATCGAGAAGCAGATGCTGACGTTCCGGTACGACGCGCACCCGATGGGCATGCTGATTTCCACCATCGCGTCGCTCTCGACGTTCCATCCGGACGCGAACCCGGCTTTGAAGGGGGACGGGCTTTACATGAAGCCGAAGGTGCCGGCGGGTCGTGAGCCGACGGCGGAGGAGGCGAAGAAGATTGCCGGTGTGAGGGAGGCGAGGGATCGGGCCATCTTCCGCATGCTGGGGAAGGTACCTACTATTGCGTCGAACGCGTATCGCCATCGCATTGGGTGAGCCTTCTTGAACGGTTAATTGGCTCGCTTGTTGGCTAATAGTCTTTGGACTAGTCGACCATACAACGCCCCGATGCCGGGAAGTCTTAACTACGCCGAGAACCTGCTGTACATGATGGATAAGCTGAATGAGACGGAGTATAAGCCCGACGAACGGCTGGTGCGCCTCCTCGACAAAATGTTCATTCTTCTCGCTGGTGAGTTATTCCCTATAACGTTTTAACGTAGGCAATTACTAAGTGTTACAGAGCACGGCAGCAACTGCTCTACGGTTACGATGCGCCACCTGGCCTCCTCCGGCGTCGACCCCTACACCGCTCTCGCCGGCGCCGCGGGAGCCCTCTTCGGTGAGCGCAAGAGCGGCGCCGTGATTGACATGCTGAGGAACATCGGCAAGGTCGAGAATATTCAAGTCTTCTTGAGCGTCGTCAAGAGGCGGCAGACGCTGTATGGCAAGAGCGAGACGGGCGCACTTCTAACCTCGATGCCGGGCGTCGCCAGCCCAACCGCGTCTGGACGGCAGAAGCCAACGAGATTAATGGGTTTTGGACATCGCATTTACAAGACGCATGACCCGAGGGTGAAGATCTGCAAGGCTATCGCTTTAGAGTTGTTTGGGTTAATGGGGACGGGCGAGATGGGCGAGCTCGCACTCGCTCTGGAGGACGCGGCGCTGAAGGACGAGTGGTTTGTCAAGCGAGGATTGTTCCCGAATATCGACTTCTGGAGTGCCATCGTGTTCCACACTCTCGGCTTCCCGTCAGGTATATCCAATTGCTCCTTTTTGTTGTTTTTCGTTATCTGAAAGTCGGTACATTAGATATGTTCCCTGTGTTGATGTGCATTCCCCGTGTGGCGGGTTTTATGGCTCATTGGCAAGAAAGTCTCGACGATCCGGAGTACAAAATCTTCCGTCCGCGACAGGTACGGGCAGGTTTGACGCGGCAGGCTAATGATTATCTCAGAACTACGTTGGCGAATTCTATCGAGACATCGAACTCATAAGTGATCGGGCACCCGCGCCGGCGGCTCCAAGTCTAGAGTCCTATGTCGGCCGCGATCCGCTGGCAGCAAAGCGCAGAACGGCCGCCGACGAGGCCGGCTTGTCTGAGCTCAACGAGATGATCTTTGACACGCAGAGGTCCATAGCTGAGCTGAACGCGAAGATGGCGCTGAAGGGCAAGGAGCCCGAAACGGAAGAACCCGCTGCTGAGGATGACATGGCCTCCCGCCTCGCCATCGGCCCTGTCAGCTCTTGGGTTGTGAAGCGGCTCTTCGCGTCACAGGAGCCGGCAAAGGGGGCCGACGCGATGCGTCGGTCGTCGAATGTAAGGAAAGTTGTCCCAACGCTTACTAACGGCATTTTACAGAGAATTTCAAAGACCCAGGGTGAACTGCAGGCCCTTCTTGAGCAGCAGCAGCAACTTCTCGCGAAAGTCGCGGAGCTGAACACGCACGACGAGGAAGATAAGAGTCCTAAACCAGTTCCTTCATTACAAGGCTCCCAAGGTTCTTCTCCAAAGAAAGAACCGAACCTACTGGCTGGAAGCAAGAGCCCGAGGGTGTTGGCGAGTCGGCTAAAGAAGTAAAGAAGTAGCTTACATTATACTATGAACTCTTTACGGACATGATGTTCGGGACTGTCCTCAGGCTGCTGTGCAGGCTTGAACGACAGTGTCAAACATATGGCAGCGTTCATCAGTCCCCCCACACACTCGCCATCTGCCAGCGGGCCGGCGCCAGAAATCCGCGTCCCGTTCTACTTCCAACGGGACCTTATGAGGGCCGGCTCGGACAGCGATCATGAGGACCGCCACGAGCGATTACGCCAATTTGCTTTGGCGAAGAAAGTCTGCGGCAGAATGGGATTGTAGGTTTTCCCTGCGGTTACTGTGTGGCAACCATGCTAATCCGGTGGCAATCAGCCCCTACTACACGCTGTCTACCGCTAAGCAGCTTTTTCATCGGTTTTTAGCCCATCATTCGGCCACGGCATATGACCTGACGGTAATTATTTTGCATTCTGATGCTTCTGCGGGTATTGTGAGGCTGAAATTACGTGCTCCGGAAGGACTTGACTGCGACTTGCGTATTCCTTGCTTGTAAAATCGAGGAAACGGTAAAGAAGGTCAGGGATATCGTGATCGCTTTGCACGCGATTGTCGTGGGAGTCGAGTTGGAAGCTGATAGCGCGGTAAGTCTGGGCTTATATTTCGGAGGGGCTTAATGAGGCTGATTTGGTGATAAGGAGGTGGAGGATCAGAAGAAGAAGATTATACATATTGAGAAGTTGCTGCTGGAGACGCTTTGCTTCGACTTCCACCAAATTCGGCACGCACACCCGCTCGTTGTCAAGCTTGCCAGGCAGTTCAAATGTATGCATCCTCACCTCGGCGGCTTCTTGACTGACAATTTACTTTCAGGTTCAAAGGAGTTAGCGAACAAGGCTTGGAGGACTGTCGAGACGAGGTACACTCATCGTCGCTTCTTCTGGTGGTGGTCGTTGACACGTGTGCAGCTACGATACGAACGTCTGTATCCAATATCCGGCACACGTCATCGCGTTCGCTTCCATGTTCGTCGCCGCTCGCTTGTACAAGGATGAGACTTTCCCAAAAGTGGTAAACCATGAATGGGTGCGGGAATGCTCGCCGGAGGACGTGATTGGTAGGTTTCCACGTTTTTCGCAGAGGATTTGTCTTTTGACAATCTTTATCTTAGATGTCGGCATGGAAATAATACGGCACTTCCAAAAAACTCTTGATCAGAACGATCCCGAGCTTCCTCTTCTCGGCGAAATTATGATGGATCTGCAGCGGACGGGGGAGTCTCTGAAGCGGCCGAAAGGTATCAAATCACTGGTGGTCCTCCATGTTTATTCGAGCTGTTGCGGGAACAGAGCACGACCGCAAATCTTTTCCCGCCGCCCAGTTTACTAAAAGGCAACGCGACGACGACCACTACGGCCCTCGCGGATTCGCGCCCCACAAGCAGACCTACACCCCCATCAACAACAATCACGCGCAGCAGCAGAAACGGCCTTACACCCAGCCGCCGCAAAACAACAACAACTACCGTTTATCATTGCCGTACTCGCACCAGCACCCGCCGCACCCACCACCCATGCAACCGCCGCCGCCGCCATACCCCAACCAGCGGGGGCTGTACGCATCCTCTAATCACCCCGGTCCGCATCCGCCACAGCTTCATGACCCCGTCAGTTCTGCGACGCCGGGGAGGAGTTACGCCGTTCCGCCGAAGATCCCGCCACCTAAGTTGCCTCCTCCCCCGTTGCCTATGCTGCCGTCACAAGGTCGGGGGCCGGCGGCGGTGGGGGCTATGTCGGGGCCGGCGTCCGCGGGGTCCAGTGTTAGGGGTGCTTAGTACGCTCCGAAGTGATTTTGAACGTGTACTTGTGAATAAAAGTATTTTTGCAGAAACATAATTCATATATTTGTGTCTATTATATTGATAGCAGCTTTAGTCAAGGCGTGATCTGAGATCATTAGGGGAATTAACAGCGAGAGCTGAAGGTGAGCGTTTCTCAAGTCATAAATATCAAGTGTTTTAGCGACCAGTTAGTCTAAGGAGTGGGTAACATTAGGGCTAAGTGAGGCTTTTGTTGAACGGTGTAAGAAATCTAAAGAAATGGTCGTTTTTTGCTGTTTTCTGCTATTCACAGGATGAGAACAAGCATTCTCCATCACGCCGCCTCGACGAACAACGGCTGGTGCTGTCGCTCCATCATCTGACCATGCTCAACACTTGATCGTCTCCTCTTGGCGAACGGCGGGGTTGGAAGCTGGTGATCGGTGGTTTGGCGCGCTGGTTTTGGCCAGGAAGTTGGCGCCGGCGCCATGATGGTCATGTTCGCCGAAGGTGTCATTGTGGTCACTCCGTTGACTGAAACAGGCATCGAGTCTATCCGCGGGCGTGCTGCGGGTAAGGTCTCGCGCTCGCGGTAGTAGAAGCCCTCGGCTTGGTCTTCACCGAACCTAGAGTTCCGACGCAGCCTCTCAACGTCCACGGGGTCCACCGACTCGTCCGAGGATGAATCGTCAGAATCTGAGTCAGAGTCAGACGACATGCCGTCAGCGTCGCACGCGTCGTCGCCCTCCTCGCTCTCCGCCATCTTGCAGTCCAATATCCCCACCTCCGGCACCGTGCCAGCGCGCGTCAGTAGCCTCTGTCGAACCAGCGAGCTATAGTAGTCCTGCACCTTGGCCGCCGTCACATGTAGATCCCAGTCGAGCAGAAACAACAACTCCAGCTCAAGGCAATTGAGTTCCTCCGTCGATATCCCGCCGATTTTGGCGCTGGCTGAGGCAGAGAGGAAGTAATCGCTCTGCGACTTGCTGGCGAGCGTCAGGGCCGTGATGATGAAGCGGTGGATGGTCAAGGACGTGATGACGAAGGATTTGCGGCGCTCGCAGGCCCGGTCCACGTAGATCAGGAGAATTAGGAGGCAGACGGGCTCGAGGCGAGAGTACTTGACGATGCGGGCGAGGTAGTCGTGGATGCCGATGCCGGGCGGGGACTTGGAGTGGAAGCGGGTGAGGGCGGCGGGAGGGAGGCGATCGTTATGGGTTTGAATGAGTTGGAGAATGTTCGCTACGAGGGAGGTGAGTGTGTGCGCGTCCGCGTCCGTGAACTAGGGAACATGGAGTCAGCTATTGGGTTAACCAACGCAAGGCGAATACTCACGTCAAGCGGCAACCCCGGTCCGGGTGTGCCGAACGCGGGTTGGGTGGCAATGGCGGCAGCCGCGGCCGAGGATCGTCTTCGCCGCCCGTCCCTCCAGGCGTCGTTGAGGCAGGCCACCATCGGTGTTGTCATGTCGGCTGAAGTTGCCACGTCCTCCCGTGACAGGTGAGTCTGGGTGTGCGTCGCCTGCGCAGGTCACGTCCGCTGCTGAAGCGAAGACGGAGGCGTGAGGCGCTTGAAGGCCGCACTTAATAGAGGAAGGCAGTGGAAGCCAGGATGCACGCCGTCGGTCCGCCCTTGGATCCCGCACGCGCGTGCTGTGATGAACAAGGCGATTTTGTTCTATTATTTTAACACGAAACGACCCTTGGACCAGACCATGGTCCGCAAGCCTTCCGACGGCTTCGTTCTGGCCTGCCTGGTCGCGTGAGGGAGAATTTGAGGAAGCCGTTTGAGATGGTAGAGCCTTGTTCCATTTAGTTGATATGCCAAGTATCGCCAACAATAACGGGTTCCAACATTTTGATATTGCGGCCATGTAAAAGCAGTTTTTCTGCTTCAGTGTCAGTTAAGATAGAGCGGCTAGACGCTAACAATGTCCTCACGAAAGTACATATCCCATAAATAATATATTTGATGGCTAAGGCCCGCTGCCGGTCCGAAATCACTGAGGCCTTAATTACCATTACGAAAAGAAAGGTCAAACATGAATTATAAATTGTTGAGAGTCAAATGAAAACAAAAAACATAATTAAAAGGTGTAAGAAATTATTAGTGAGCAATAGCATCATCAGGAATGCGATATCCGACTTAGAAACACCAGCACATATGTAAAATGAGAGCTCAAGAGCATCTCGGGTTGATAACATTAAACACAATCAGACCACCTTCCCCCTTCACCCCTGTCCCCGCTCTCACTGGCCCATCGAATTCGCCCCCATCTCGCTTGACCACCCGTCCAACATCATCTCCATCGCCATGTCCAACATAAT